>JAMPIV010001642.1:5000-7500 GCA_024509875.1 Oreohelix idahoensis | reverse complement strand
TAGATAGATAGATAGATAGATAGATAGATAGATAGATAGATAGATAGATAGATAGATAGATAGATAGATAGATAGATAGATAGATAGATAGATAGATAGATAGATAGATAGATAGATAGATAGATAGATAGATAGATAGATAGATAGATAGATAGATAGATAGATAGATAGATAGATAGATAGATAGATAGATAGATAGGTAGGTAGGTAGGTAAGTAGAAAGGTAGGTTTTACAAGATTGAGGTAGGTAGGTAAGTAGAAAGGTAGGTTTTACAAGATTGAGGTGTCGGTAAGGATTGTTTTACAAGATTGTGGTTTCGGTAAGGTTTGTTTTACAAGATTGAGGCAATATTTGCTATTGGAATTTTGTAGTTATGTTATAAAATATGTGTGAAATGGACTTTAAAAAAAAAAAAATTCACTCTCGTATCGGTCAGTCTGTTGATAGATAGATAGATAGATAGATAGATAGATAGATAGATAGATAGATAGATAGATAGATAGATAGATAGATAGATAGATAGATAGATAGATAGATAGATAGATAGATAGATAGATAGATAGATAGATAGATAGATAGATAGATAGATAGATAGATAGATAGATAGATAGATAGATAGATAGATAGATAGATAGATAGATAGATAGATAGATAGATAGATAGATAGATAGATAGATAGATAGATAGATAGATAGATAGATAGATAGATAGATAGATAGATAGGTAGATAGATAGATACATAGAAAAATAGATAGATAAATAGATAAATAGGTAGGTAGATAGATAGATAAATAGATAAAAAGATAGATAGATAGGTAGGTAAGTAGAAAGGTAGGTTTTACAAGATTGAGGTGTCGGTAAGGATTGTTTTACAAGATTGTGGTTTCGGTAAGGTTTGTTTTACAAGATTGAGGCAATATTTGCTATTGGAATTTTGTAGTTATGTTATAAAATATGTGTGAAATGGACTTAAAAAAAAAAAATAAAAAAATAAAAAAATTCATTCTCGTATCGGTCAGTCTGTTGATAGATAGATAGATAGATAGATAGATAGATAGATAGATAGATAGATAGATAGATAGATAGATAGATAGATAGATAGATAGATAGATAGATAGATAGATAGATAGAAGATAGATAGATAGATAGATAGATAGATAGATAGATAGATAGATAGATAGATAGATAGATAGATAGATAGATAGATAGATAGATAGATAGATAGATAGATAGATAGATAGATAGATAGATAGATAGATAGATAGATAGATAGATAGATAGATAGATAGAAAAATAGATAGATAGATAGATAGATAGGTAGATAGATAGATAGATAGATAGATAGATAGATAGATAGATAGATAGGTAGGTAGGTAGTAGAAAGGTAGGTTTTACAAGATTGAGGTGTCGGTAAGGATTGTTTTACAAGATTGTGGTTTCGGTAAGGTTTGTTTTACAAGATTGAGGCAATATTTGCTATTGGAATTTTGTAGTTATGTTATAAAATATGTGTGAAATGGACTTTAAAAAAAAAAAAAAAATTTACTCTCGTATCGGTCAGTCTGTTGATAGATAGATAGATAGATAGATAGATAGATAGATAGATAGATAGATAGATAGATAGATAGATAGATAGATAGATAGATAGATAGATAGATAGATAGATAGATAGATAGATAGATAGATAGATAGATAGATAGATAGATAGATAGATAGATAGATAGATAGATAGATAGATAGATAGATAGATAGATAGATAGATACATAGATACATAGATAGGTAGGTAGGTAAGTAGAAAGGTAGGTTTTACAAGATTGAGGTGTCGGTAAGGATTGTTTTACAAGATTGTGGTTTCGGTAAGGTTTGTTTTACAAGATTGAGGCAATATTTGCTATTGGAATTTTGTAGTTTTGTTATAAAATATGTGTGAAATGGACTTAAAAAAAAAAAAAAAAAAAAAAAAAATTTACTCTCGTATCGGTCAGTCTGTTGATAGATAGATAGATAGATAGATAGATAGATAGATAGATAGATAGATAGATAGATAGATAGATAGATAGATAGATAGATAGATAGATAGATAGATAGATAGATAGATAGATAGATAGATAGATAGATAGATAGATAGATAGATAGATAGATAGATAGATAGATAGATAGATAGATAGATAGATAGATAGATAGATAGATAGATAGATAGATAGATAGATAGATAGATAGATAGATAGATAAAAAGATAGATAGATAGGTAGGTAAGTAGAAAGGTAGGTTTTACAAGATTGAGGTGTCGGTAAGGATTGTTTTACAAGATTGAGGTGTCGGTAAGGATTGTTTTACAAGATTGTGGTTTCGGTAAGGTTTGTTTTACAAGATTGAGGCAATATTTGCTATTGGAATTTTGTAGTTATGTTATAAAATATGTGTGAAATGGACTTTAAAAAAAAAAAATTATCTCTCGTATCGGTCAGTCTGTTGATAGATAGATAGATAGATAGATA
>JAMPIV010001641.1:377500-484380 GCA_024509875.1 Oreohelix idahoensis | reverse complement strand
GAAGACTTAGACTGATTTACTGATAAATGTGGGCATGAAAGAAAAAAAAGACTGCACAAAAATTCTACATGTCTGATAAACCAAGGCCTCGTATGAACATAATAAACAAATAAAGGACAAAAGTAAAGGGTGTTTACTTACCCAGGGCTAACAGGTATGGTGGATACAGTAATGGAGCATCAGTCCTGAGGCAGTCATTTACCATTCTCCTGTCATGGAAGGTACGCACAGCGGTAATCCTCGTTTAAAGTTTTCTTTACTACCTACTACTATGCACAGGGTTATATTAAACACAAATAAAAAGTGTTGCTATTTAACTAGATTATGTGCTCATATAATATGACTAGAGGAAAGGGATCCTGTTACACGCCTATTTGAGGCATATTGGGAATATGGTGTTAGGCCCATATTTTCTTGGCCATCGGCACACTAGGGGTGATGTGGTTAGCATCACGCAGGCCGCCTTAACCTTCCCCCAGAGTTGCTCTGGTACCCAATTCATGAGGCTGGGTCGACCCCAAAGCCGTTTGCGGTCTAAAATATCCCACCTCAATTGGGGATCGAACCATGGACCACCGAGCTAGGAAGCCAGTGCACTAACCACTGTGCTATCGCGGCTCCCAATATGAATATAAGGCCAGAATATTACCATTATGTGAGAGAGTGTCTAGAAAATTAATAAAACTGAGTTCAATTCAGAATATTACTATAAGGCAAAAGAGGAAAGACAGAAGACTGGAACAATGCCAAAACAGTACTTGTCTAATTTCAAACAGTAGAGCTAGAAGAGATACTATCCAAATTAATATTTATGAAACAGATTTATACATACATTAAATTTTCAGATCACATTTGCAACACTGTTTGAATTAAAACATGAAAGAAATAATCTGTTCATTCTCAGATAGAAACTTTAATACTAGATTTGTAGGACTGCTAATTTTTAAATGGACTGAAGAATAAAATGTCTAGACAGTGAAGGCAAAAAGTAGTAGAAGTAGCCACAAGACGCGAGAAAACATTACTGACCAGGCCACGGGCAACAAATCAGCCTCAGCATTCAAATCAGCACAAAATTTTGTGAGGGGTCTGTATGGGTGGTACATAATCAGACAACAATCCTGAAAGGAGAATACCAAATATGGGATTAAGTATTACATTTAAAACCAAACAGAGTGAAGAAATAAGAACAACATACAACATGACTTGGGAATCGAGGCTGCCAAATCAACAACTGTTGTGCATATATATTTGTTCAACATTTTTATTTTTGCTTCTTATGAAGCAACCAATGGCAGCTCATCCCCTTGCAAGAAAGATGTACCAAACACGTTGCCAACTGTTAAAGAACAAAAGTTAATATGTCACGGTATATTGCCACACACAGGCATATAGCCATTGTTATTGAGGAAATATGTCTATTTGTGGTAACTCATGTTTTTGCAAACTTTTTAACTTGAATTGAACGCTGCATATTTAATACGTCACCGGTTGTCAATGACGTAACGCATTTTTGCACTAATTTATTCTAACGGCTAATATTCGTGGCCTTTCGTATACTTCAAGTCATCAAAGCAAGACGTGTGTTTTCAAGCTCCCAGAATCGTGGAGGAATATTGTATTTTATGTGGCATTAAGTTAACTTCGAAGGCCGCCACTTGTTTCTAAGATGGTCCCGAACTTGTGAAGAAGTTCCGCACCCTGTAGAGAAGTATTTATCCAAGAAATTTACTTTCATGTTTTTGGTCCACATTACTTGGGTGTCGATGGCTGACACGCACCTATTAGTACAGCGGCCAGAACTGAATAGTTGAGACGATACATTGATGCTATACCACTATGAATGCTTATGTACTTATTGACTGACCATGCACTTGTATTTTGAGGAGACTGATGTTTCAAGATTCTCCAATTTTGCCATTGCCTGAACTAAATAAATGTTATACAAATTGTATCTTGGACCCACGACCAGACGTGTTATGTTCTTCGGCCAGTTATGTCCTGTGATGACCATACCCGTATCCATTCGTGTTGTCAGCATGATGCATGAAATTTAACAGTACCTCACACAATAAGAACATACATATATAAAAATAACAACGCTACAATAATTGGCGGCCATTAAGGTTTGGATTGACTTTACAGGACATTTTCAATCCTAACATTTCCAGTTCATTTTTTATACCTCTTCACCGTCGACCCTCATTTGCATAACTGTTGTATGGACTGCGCATGACTGCCGGCTTTTTACCCGTCAACCATCGCCATTGAGTTCTGCACTTTTCGTTTTACCTCAAGCCCACTTCAAGATGTCGTTCAAGTTTGTGTTGAAATGTCAACAAAGTTTCCAAGTTGATCTATCTTTTGTGGAATTATAGGATTTCCATATATGATTTACGTGGCCATTATTTGCTGCACCATTGTCAATTACTTGTATTTGATTCACCATGGTCTCCATGCAACTTTGAAGTCGTCTACGAATGAGCATCTGGCAGATCACATTTTTTCAGATAAGTGGCCTGTTTTTTGCATGTGTTGTCCAGTGCATGTATCTGGTAAACTTTTCCTGTTCTCTTCTATATTTAATGTTTCATGTTTCCATGTCTCTGTGGGAAGGTTGGGTGGAGATCCAATGTTAGTGAAATCATGTCATTGTCATGTGCAACCTCATGTTAGTCACCTCGTACAACATGCCTGAGGAAGCAGTTGTCCAATTTTTTCTTTGTCTCATCGGATGAGGACATATGTTCTTGTGACGGACTGTGAGATGATGAGATAAGAGACACAGGTGAGGGCTGACATGTGTTCTTGTGACGGACTGTGAGATAAGAGACACAGGTGAGGGCTGACATGTGTTCTTGTGACGGACTGTGAGATGATGAGACAAGAGGCGCAGGTGAGGGCTGACATGTGTTCTTGTGACGGACTGAGATGATGAGACAAGAGGCACAGGTGAGGGCTGACATATGTTCTTGTGACGGACTGTGAGATGATGAGATAAGAGGCGCAGGTGAGGGCTGACATGTGTTCTTGTGATGAACTGTGAGATGATAATATAAGACAGGTGAGGGCTGACATAAGTTCTTGTGATGGACTGTGAGATGATGAGACAGGAGACACAGGTGAGGGCTGACGTGTTCTTGTGACGGACTGTGAGATAAGATAAGAGACACAGGCGAGGGCTGACATGTGTTCTTGTGATGGACTGTGAGATAAGGTGATAAGAAACACAGGTGAGGACTGACATGTGTTATTGTGACTGATTGTGAGATGAGATAAGAGACACAGGTGAGAGCTGACATGTGTTCTTGTGACTGACAGTGAGATAAGGCGATAAGAGACACAGGTGAGGGCTGACATATGTTCTTGTGACTGACTGTGAGATAAGGCGATAAGAGACACAGGTGAGGACTGACATGTGTTCTTGTGGCAGACTGTGAGAACGAAAGAACAAACTTTATTTTCAAAGAGTTGAGAATTGGGCACGCAGGCCCGTCTGACATTCTGCCCTTTCTTTCTCTCACCTTTCATACTGAATTCATTTATTCTCACTTGCATTTTACATATTAATTTCAAGGAATTCAACGTTGTAAAGTAAAATAAAATAGCACACTCACATTACCATTAACTACTTATAAGCATGATATAAAATATGTTTAAAAGTACAAACATCGTCATTAGAACCTACAGTTGACATTATAAGAAAGGATAATTCGATTAGGGGGGCATGTAATCAGAACTCATAAAGTATTCGAAAAGTCTAGGATTGTGTAAGATAAGGCGATAAGAGACACAGGTGAGGACTAACATGTAAACAACAGAAGATAGTAACTGCATCTCCTTTTTCATAGATAAGTTAAAAAAATATATGTCAGAGACATGTGACAGACAATTAACAGAGACATGTGACAAGACAGAGGTGGACAATTAACAGAGACATGTGACAGACATGTGATAAGACAGAGATGAACAATTAACAGACATATGTGACAGACATGTGATAAGACAGAGACAAGTAACAGAGATATATGTGACTATATGTGTCAAGATAGGGGCAAGCAAGAGAGACTTGTGACAGATGGTGACAAGAGGCGCTCAAGTTAAGAGAGACATGAGACCGACCGTGACAAGAGAAGGTCAAGTAATAGAGATACATGTGACAGACTGTGATAAGAGATGGTCAAGTAACAGAGAGATGTGACAGAATTTGACAAGAGAAGGTCAAATAATAGAGACATGTGACAATGTGATATGAGATGGTCAAGTTACAGAGAGACATGTGACAGATTGTGATATGAGAAGGTCAAGTAACAGAGAGATATGTGACAGACTGTGAAAAGAGAAGGTCAAGTAACAGAGAGACATGTGATAGAATGTGATATGAGAAGGTCAGATAACAGACACATGACCGATATCTGACAATGAGACAGAAATATGATAAGTGGGGTGAGAGAGAGTTAGAGGAGAGACAAGTGACTGATATGTGAGATATATGAGAGAGGTGCAAGACATTGTAAGAGACACAGTGGAGAGATCACTATAGTCCGTTCATCAATTGTTGTTCAACTTTGAAATTTGTTTTCAAACAAACTACCTGATGTAATGAATTTATATTTTGCATGTAGTATTATATTGTTCATGACGTTATGAAAACATTTTTTGCCTCCAGAAAATGTATCTAGATTGAGATATCTATTCATCAGGTTATATTAAAATCACCCTCCCTACTGGTATTAAAATGTAGCATGTCAGCAGTACAGTTGTTTTGCACGGGCAATAAATGGTTTTTTAATAGAAAAACAATATATTTTAAGATGAAATCATGACATTTCGTGCATCGCAGTTGTCTGCTGTTGAAAGTTGAAATAGTGCGACATCATTAGTGCAAATCTGTATCGTTGTAAAGTCAGTGGCGTAATATGAAATTATTGTAAAGTTAGAGCTGCATTGTATTATATTGAAACATATTTTTTTTTTCTGAACATATAGAATAAGATTACATTCATTATGAGTTTGAAGTGCAAATTTATAACTATGAAGAAGGTTACTGTAATGCTGTACAGACACTTCTGCAGGGAGGCTAAAAAGGGGAGTTTATATCATGACATCAATAGACCTGATAGAAGAACACAAGTTGCGCTTGGTATTAACAGAGTTTCTTTTTGTCGATGAATACAACATGATGTTGAGTCTAAAAATGTCAGGCCAGGAAGGAAAAAAAAAGTTGACAACTTTGATGAAGAAGTTATTCGACGTGAGATTTTCAAAATGTTTTCGTTAAATGAACTTGTCACTCTCCGCAAACTGATAGTGAAGCTGCTAAAGGATTGTGATATTGATATCTCAAAAACAACTCTTTGGAAAGTTGTAAGGTCCGTCGGTTTTACATTTCGCAAATCTATTGGAGGCAAGAATGTATTATGCGAAAAACCACACTTAATTGCTGCCCGAAGCAAATTCCTTAGACAGATACGAGCACGAAGGATGGACGGATATGATATAGTATATTTAGACGAAACATGGGTTAATTCGCACCATACAAATGAGAAAGAATGGCAATCTTCTGACAGTGTTCTTAAAAGGACAATTCCCAGTAGCAAAGGATAACGAATTTATAATTGCGCATGCTGGCAGCAGTGAAAATGGAATTGTCCATGACGCAGAACTAATGTTCCAGGCAATTTCAACAGATGGTAGGGACTACCGCACTGAAATGAATGGACATATTTTCCTTTCTTGGATAGAAAAACTCTTCTCCCCATTCTTGACAGACCATCATGTATTGTAATGAACAATGCATCTTATCACAATGTTGTAGCTCAGGAAGACAAAGTACCAACTTCCTCAAGCACAAAAGATGCAATAAGAACTTGGCTACGAAATGAAAATGTCAATGTCGACAATACCTATTTGAAACCTGAATTGTTACAGCTTGTGAAACAGACTAAGAAGACTAAGGTGTATTGCGTTGACAAAATAATTGAATCATATGGTCACACCTCTCTTCGACTACCACCTTATCATTCGCATCTTAACCCAATAGAGTTACTTTGGGCTAAAATCAAAGGACAGGTTGCAGCACAGAACACCACATTTAAAATGAGCGACGTGAAAGTTCTTACACATGATACCCTAAAAAAGACAGATTTTCAATTCTGGAAGAAATGTGTAGATCATGTGCTCCGTGAAGAAGAATAATACTGGCAACGTGATGGATTACAGTTTATCCAGCCATTAACAGTTGTTAATCTAATGGAATCGTCAGATACGGACTGAGATAAATGTAACTTAATTGACATATCAAAAACATAAAACAATGTAATTATACTCCTTAAAAACACGAAGAAATAGTGCAGGTATACATGTAAAATTTACCGTGTCGTATACAATATAGTTTTGAATATAGTTTTGAATACAGTTTTTTACCCCCACGTTTCAGTTTTAAATGTATCACTACTTATAGCTGTTTCCTATGAGGTGAGCAGATATGGCTATGCCTCTGATCCTGCTTTTGACATTTATGACGTAGTATACTGTAAAATTTAATTTTTAAGCCGTGCTTCTTGTAAGAATCGGAAAAGATCAAAGGAATTTACGGTTTTGAAGAATGCAGAATTGATATTGACTTCACAACAACATATTTGTAACGTCATGGATAATATAAGACTACATGCAAAATATGAATTCATTACATCAGGTAGTTTTTTAGAAAAAAAAATTTTAAAGTTGAACATCAATTGGTGAACAGAGTATAGATGAATTACGACAGTAAGGAGTGTCACAAGAAGAAACTCACCATCATTTCCAAAAGGTAGAACTCACACTCAAGCACGTGTTGTATTCTGTAAGGATACTCACCATTGAATGCATGCCCAAATTTGTTTTTCACTGTAAGAAAGGAATACAATTTCACTGACAGCAAAGTTATAGAAAACAGCAAACTCTCAGCAACATTTGACTACATTTCTGACTCATGTATTCCTAAAATACTTTATACATACTATTTAGTCTGATCTAGTTATTCCTGCTATGTATAAAAATGTGATGCACTGTGTGCACACAAAAAGCGAGAGAAGCTTTCACTGCACTGAGAAATAAATGAGATCAAGAGAATTCAAGTCCAACATAAAAATCAGAATCTTCAACTCAAATGTCAAGTTAGTTCTATTGTACTGATCTCAAACACAAAGAACAAACAAACAAACAAACAAACTACCAGACTTTCATAAATGGGTGCTTGGATAGAACAGAAGGATTTAAGTGGTATGATACGATCACTAATATGGAAATGATGACAAGAACCAGTGGATCAAGAGATGAGAAGAAGACGCTGGTGATGGATGGGGCACGTACTAAAGAAACCTGTTAATATTATTACCAGACAGTCCTTGTTCTGGAATCCCCAGGGTAAGAGAGGTAGAAGAAGACCAAGGAACACATGGAGAAGAGAACTGGAGACAGGCATGAAGGGCGTAAAAAAAGACATGGAAAGACCTTGAGCAGACGGCACGGGACAGGAAGACTTGGTATAAGTTTGTTGACGGCCTATGCTCCTTGGGGAGCTGAAGGTTGATGATGATGGTGGCTATGTACACATAAACACGCACATGCATACTTGGTATCTTGTTACGGGTGGTGGCTATGTACACATAAACACGCACATGCATACTTGGTATCTTGTTACGGGGGCTGTTTCTTTGCACATATTACAAACAAAACCTACGAGACAAATGATCAATAACTCGCAATTTAAGAGTTCCGCAATTTCTTGAAACGTTGAACAGTTAATAAAAATGCAGATGTACAAACGAATAAGAATTAAGGTAAGTATTTGTGACACACTGAATAAATGCCTCGCCTTCCTATGTCCTTAATTCTGGTCTGCTGATAATTAATTACGCCTTCCAAATTTTATGCCTGATAACTCAATTCTTCAACAATGCATAAACAGTACTCAAAGTAAGATCCTGTTTGATGAAATACTGCAATGCAAAAATATATGGGGTTATTGATCAAGCAGATTCCCCTCCACGTGGAAAGTAGGCTGTGAGGCCATAATTCCCGTTATTAATACTACTTCTTCTTCTTTGATCCTTAGCCGCCGACTATCAAAGCAGTCAGTGGCCATCACGCCTGGTGGCGTCTTGTAGGGCAGCAACAAACTGCTTCCACTTTGTTCGGTCGGCAGCCATCCTTCGTACAGTGCCTCAGCTCTGGTTTATTCTTTGCATCTCTGCCTCCACAGTTCTCCGCCAAGTTGTTTTTGGTCGGCCTCTCTTTCGCTTTCCTTTAAGGGTCCATACTATAGTTGTTCTTGAGTTATTAATACATAGTCTCTAAAAATGTAAACATTTGCCAACTGACAGTACAAGAAAATTTCTCGGAAATTTCCACACGCACATAAATGAATTATATAGCACCCTGCTCAGCTTTGATTCTGCCTTTATGAAGGTGTCCATGTATACAAGAAAACTTAAGGCACAAATGAAAATGTGTTGGCAGGCAAACAGTTCCGTGTCCTTTTGATTTTTTTATAACCCAAAAAATTTGAGCAGAAACCTGACATTTTGGTCTCTGCAACACTTTCTGAAAACGATATCAATCAAATTCCAACCCAGACTTCCATGTTGTCTAATTACGTACAAGTCAGGAATACTTCCATTAACACCTTAACTAATGTGATAATGTAAGGCTAGTTGTATAATTACTTACAAATTGTTGATGCTGATATTTTTAACAAAATTAAGGTATTTTTCACGTTACTCTCTTAATCAGTATGTAGAAATGCCACCATTTACTCACACTGATTCACAAACATTTTGACACTAAAATATATACCTATATTCTCACATGCACAAATAAAACATGTTGTAACACATGCAATTATGTTTTCATATGTAAAAATATACCTATGTTTTGACAGGTAGTGATCAGGCGACTGTTAGAAATAACACCATATTCCTGAAACGTAAGACAAACACAGTTAAAACATATATAAATATCAAATGCTGATAAAACACCAGTCATATACAACCTTTGACACAGTCACCAAATACTAAACAGCTGATGTTAAAGAAACACCTTAAAACTTAGTCTGCATGTTATTTATTCATCATCATCATCATCAGTTGCCATCTCCACAACGAAGGTTGGCTGTAATGGATCTCCAACGTCTTCTGTCTCTTGTCTTGGTGGTGCACTCTGATAGACTCTTTCCTGTCCATCTCTTGATGTTATCTTCCCACTAATAGCGCTGTCTTCCCCTTGCATGTTTGCCTTCAACTCTCCCTTCTGTTATGGTCTTCTGCAAGGTGTTATGCCTTTTTATGTGGCCAAAGTATTTTAGCTGCCGAACTTTGACCTCTCTCATTAGTTCTCTTTTCATACCTAGATTTTCTAGGACCTCCTTATTTGTTTTCATCTCTTTCCATGAGATACGGCCCATTCTTCTATATATCCACATTTCAAGAGCCTCAATTCTTTCTTCCGAATGCTTATTCATCGTCCATGTTTCTGCACCATACAGAAATGCAGAATATATATAACACTTTGATTCTCAGTTTTAATTTGTGAGATAACTGTTTGGATGTCAGTATATGTTTCATGTTGTTGAATGTAGCTTTGGCCATTCCTATTCTCTTCTTGATTTCTGTTTCACATCTGCCATCTTCTGTTATTATATGACCAAGATATACGTAGCTCTTGACTTGTTCCAGGATTTTCCCATTTACGCTTATCTTTAATGTGGGTTTATTGTCTGTTTTGCTAATTATCATAGTTTTTGTTTTCTCAATATTAATGTCGAGTCCATATTCATGACTTATACTGTTCACTTGCTTCACTAGTTCTTGTAACTCCTGTTCACTTTCAGCTAACAACACAGTATCATCTGCATATGTAAGGTTGTTTATTGACCTTCCACTGATGTTCAGTCCTGGTATTTCCTGTATCTGTTTGAAAATTTTTTCGGTGTATAAATTAAATAGGCAGGGGGACAGCACACAACCTTGTCTGACACCTCTTTTTATGTCTATGTATGGTGAATAATTCCTTCCAGATCTTACTGTGGCAGTTTGCTCCCAATAAAGGTTACTAAGTATTCTTATATCTTTTCCATCAATACCTGTCTTTGAGGCATTCAATTATTTTCTCATGATGGACTCTGTCAAAAGCCTTCTTATAGTCAATGAAGCACATATACATACTTTTTTGGACCTCTGTATATTTTTCTGCTAATATTCTTAGGCAAAATATTGCCTCTCTTGTTCCACTGTTCCGTCTAAAACCAAACTGTTCTTCTTGGATTTCGCTGTCTACTTTACTTTTTATTCTTTCCTGTATGATTTTGAGCAGTATCTTAATTGCATGACTCATCAAGCTGATTGTTCTGAAGTCTGAACATTCTGTTGCATTTGGTTTTTTGGGCAATGTTATAAAAACTGATGTCTTCATGTCATGTGGTATATATCCTGTATTGTATATATCGTTGCATATTTCTGTGATTGTATCTATACCAAAGCTCTCCAGAGCTACTATCATTTCAATTTTAATGTTATCCATGCTATTTATTAACCTGTTATTTATTAACCTGTTTAAAGAGTTTAACTTTAGTTTTATTTAGTGAAGTATTTCTACTTCCTACAGCAGGTGTAAGTAGAAAAAACACTAGAGGCCACAGAGATGTGGTTTTACAAAAGAATGTTAAAAATACCATGGACAGCCAAAAAGAGTAATGAGGATGTCCTGAAAGAGGCCAATGTGCAAAGGAAACTTATTTCCCAAGTCAGAAAGAAGCAATCCACTTGTTTTGGGCATGTTATGAGAAGAGGAAAGCTGGAATATATCGTAACAATAGGTAAGATTGAAGGAAAAAGAGATAGGGGAAGACAAAGAGAGCAAATACTGGACAGTTTGACATCGTGGCACAGAAAGAAGTCAACAGCAGAATTGATAAATTGTACTGGAGACAGGAAGTTGCAGAGAGACATGATCTCCTATGCCACTTAGTATGGTACTTGAAGACATCAGGGGTTCCCAAACTTTTATTCTTTTGATGCCACTCCTTCAATCTTGAACATTTTTGTGTGCCACTCACAAGTTCAGTTTTAGGAAACCAAGCAGATACCTGTAAGCAATGCAAAATGATGAAAGCAGAAGAGTCCCTACAAAATGTATGAATTTCTCAGAAACATTATCAGCTTTGAGTATAAGTGATAAAAAATATAATAATAAAAAAAAGTTGAAATAATTAGTGAACAACCAGTTAGGGAAAAAAAAAGAAGTAACCAGTAACATCATCATCAGATGACATCTCCAGCAGTTAGGAAAAAATAAAAAGAAGTAACCAGTAACATCATCATCAGATGACATCTCCAGATCGAAGGTCGTCTGCAATGGATGTCGGTCTTCTGTCTTAATGGTGCACTCTGATAGACTCTTTCCTGTCCATCTCTTGATGTTATCTTCCCACTTATAGCGCTGTCTTCCCCTTGCACGTTTGTCTTCAACTCTACCTTCTATCATGGTCTTTAGTAAGGTGTTATGTCTTTTTTACATGGCCAAAATATTTTAGCTGTCTAATTTTGATCTCCTGGGGAAGCAGCCTGTCCTCCTTCCAGGCGCGTCAACTGGGTGGTGGATGGTTGAATGGCCTCTGGATATAGAGGTTAGCTGTGAATACTGAATAATCAGCCATGAACCAAAACAGGTGGTTGTCACTGAGGGCGAGGTGGGATAGTTGTGAGGGACAGCTGTCTGTATCAAATCACATCTGAAGCTTTATGATGTGACAACCAGTGAGATGGAGGCGCTTTAACCTCTTCCCTCCCCACTGCCTTGTGGGTTTTACTTTTTAGTCAAAGGCTAGCGGAGACAACCGTAGACAAACTGATGGGAAGCAACAGGAAACTATGGTCGTATTATCCTTTGTACAATCATGAATCAAAACAACTTTCTAGAAAAAGACAACGACATTACGGGGGATTCCAGAGGAATCACCTCATCCGGTAGGGGGAGCATCATGTGCTACAAGTGATACCTGATCGTCATCAAGCTACTATTAGCAAAATTAGAATTAAAGATAACTTAAACATAGGAACTTGGAATGTCAGGGCACTAATGCAGACTGGAAAATTAGATAACATCAAGATGGAAATGGAAAGAATGAATGTAAATGTATTAGAGCTATGTGAAATGTGATATAACGGAACAGGTGAAATGTATTCTGATAACTACAAAATAATTTATTCTGGAGGAAATAAACATGAAAGAGGAGTAGGCATAAAATTAAATGCAGAAAGGGCAAGAACATTAGAGGGATTTTGGGCAATATCAGATTGAGTCTTGTTAGTTAAACTGAGTAGCAGACCAATTGATATCAATTTTATACCCCAAAAGCAGATAGTACAGAAGAAGAAATAGATACATTTTACAATGAACTTGATATAGCAATGACTCAGTGTAAATTTCATGAGACAACTGTTATACTTGGAGACTTCAATGCAAAGGTTGGAAATGAAAAAGTTGATGATGTGACTGTGTAACAGTGTAGACTACTACGTCGCTACAACTGTTAGCCTTATAGTAAAATACTTATGAATGACTAGTTAGAGATAAATAAACCCCTAGTCAAGAATCAATGACATCATCAGTCATGACACACATGAACCCATGATGTCATCAAACCTTGTGTGGACTCCATACAAGTCAGACCGGAAAACATTTAGATTAGAGAGAACTTTAAACAATGGTTGGTCATCATCACATAGAAACAATAATTTTAGACTAGAGGATTCGTAGATGGTTAGGTTAAAGATTATTTCAACAGTCCACTAGCCCCCAAGACCAATCATTAGAAGGTTTCCGGTCTTAACTCCAATGAGAAATATTTCCTCTGGCAAGCCATAGTACCAGACAAGTATAAAGACTGATGCATCTTAGTAACCAGTCAGAGCTTGAGACAGTTATCTCAAAGCTAGAGTCAAACCAACATAGGGCGTTCTATAGTCGAGGTGTGGAGCAACCTGGCGAGTCCCCTACTACTGAACGAAAAAGCCCTTGACTCATACGGTTTGGATAATAAAATAACCGTCTAGAGATCTCCTACCAACCAGGAAAGTTAGTGACCCAGCACTAACTCCTGCCACGATTATGTTTGTGGTTCATTCCACATGAAGTAAGTTCGATCTAGTTTTAATTGAAGTCTCGAATCATATTTTATTTCGCTAGGATTTCCACAGATGTCACAAACCGACTACAGTATTGAGGAGCCGTAAGCCTTTCGCCTTGGAGGCTAAAGCTGGCAGTTTTACTTTCCCCCACCAGAAATTCTTATCGAACTGCCACATTTTCCTCATTTTGAAACGAAATGAAATAAAGGATATCTTTTTATAACTACTAGAATTTTCAAGTAATCTGCGCTATTGAAGTTTCCTTTGACTGTTCGAGTTACTGGTTATATACAACCCTTCAAGATCAATATTAAAACCGTAAAGGCACTTACGAGTTCTCTTAATTACCTGGGTTGTTCCTCTCTTCTGGAAGCAACACCTCTGGTGAATAACCAGTCTTCCCCAGAAAAACCACTACAAAGAAAGTCTTGGGATTATTTCCCTTATCTCAAGTGATATACAGATTTTCATCCCTTTCCCCAAAATCCCACGGTCACAACTGGTGGTTATGGCCTGGGAGAAAGAAATGAGAGAGGTCACAGACTGATAGAGTGGGTTTTGAAGCAGAGATATGATAGTAGGAAACACCTGGTTTAAGCAGCATCCTAGACACCTTTGGACATGGAGAAGTCCAGGGAACAATGTTCATAATCAGATTGACTACATACTAATATGCAGGAGATTTAGAACCAGTTTGAAATATGTGAATATAAGTATATAAACCAATAAAATGGTATTGAATCAGTTTTACAAATAACGGTTCACATGAAACAAGGGACGTTTCAGGTTTTACCCTTCGTCAGCCACAAACAGGTGACAAAGACAAGAATGACATGTAGGTACTACAAAAACATACGATGATGAGAAACATTCACTAAGTGAGCGATACAAGTAGATGGAAAAAGTAAACACCCACAGTGATGAGCAAAAAAAGAACAATAATAATGCAAGAAAATCGTAAAACCTAAAAGAAATACCAAAACAAGAAAGTAAATAATCAACGAAATGAAAAAAAGAATGAACAAAACTTTGGAACAAGTAAAAGTTCACTTAGCTAGATCCGTAGATGCTTGGAATAGAAGACCGTAAGTACTCTGTCCAAGAAATCTCTAAGGAAATGACGTATAAGAAAGCGACAATTGTAAAAGATACAGAAGGATACGAAACGAACCAAAACAAAAAAAGATAGATTGAAAAAACAATGAATAAAGAAGAATGAAAAAGACAGAAAAGCTACCAGAATTTATGCAAAATGATGTTGAACATTAAGCCCATCAGGAGATAAAACACCCATTTGAAAAATAAGACGATTCTCCAACGAAAAGTGAGTTCGGTCATCACCGACACATGAAAGGAGGGCAGTCACATGAATATCGGAATTACCTGAATGGTCAGGCCTATCGAAATGAAGGGCCACCGGTAAATGTTTGCCATGATAGATGTCATTCAAGTGCTCACGAAACCTGTCTGCCAGTTTCACCAATATGCAGATGATAGCATAAATCAGGTTTCTGGATTCGCACGTGAAAGACTCTCTGATGATAAATTTACCTTTCGGAAAAGTGACTGTCTGATACCAAAGTATAAAGGGCTAGTATGTACATACGGAGTACTTATGGTCTTCTATTCCAAGCATACCAGAGTTGGGGCACTGTACGAAGGATGGCCACCGACCGTGCAAAGTGGAATCAATTTGTTGTTGCCCTACAAGACGCCACTAGGCGTGATGGCCACTGACTGCTTTGACGGTCGGTGGTTAAGGATCGAAGAAGAAGATTCCAAGCATCTACGGATCTAGCTGTGAACTTTTACTTGTTCCGAAGTTTTGTTCATTCTTTTTTTCATTTCGTTGATTATTTACTTTCTTGTTTCGGTATTTCTTTTAGGTTTTACGATTTTCTTGCATTATTATTGTTCTTTTTTCGCTCATCACTGTGGGTGTTTACTTTTTCCATCTACTTGTATCGCTCACTTAGTGAATGTTTCTCATCATCGTATGTTTTTGTAGTACCTACATGTCATTCTTGTCTTTGTCACCTGTTTGTGGCTGACGAAGGGTAAAACCTGAAACGTCCCTTGTTTCATGTGAACCGTTATTTGTAAAACTGATTCAATACCATTTTATTGGTTTATATACTTATATTCCTTACCAGTTTTACAGCAGCCTTAATTTATTGAAATATGTGAAAACTAGGCCAGGAGCAGACTGCAACAGCGATCTTGTACCAGTAATAGGAAAACTTTGAATAAAATTGATGAAAGTAAAGCGAGCTTCAAACAACATCAAATTAAACTTAGCCTTACTTAAATCAGATAAGGAAATGAGTGAAAGATACAACATTGCAGTACAGAATAAGTACAATGCAATAGAAAAAATACAGAGTATAGATGAACAGTGGGAAATGCTAAAGGAATCAATACATCAGACATCAAAAGAAATCGTACCAGAAGCAAAGAGGACTGCAAAGAAGAAGTGGATGACAGATGAAATTTTACAACTGATGTGGGAGCCGCGCTAGCGTAGTGGTTACAACACCGCTCTGGTGACCGGGTGATACAGGATCAAACCCGGGCGACGGCATTTGAGGATTTTTCGTCGACCGGGATTTGGACTGGATTAACTTGAGACCTGGCGAAGACATTTGAAGGAGTGTCGTCGACCATGGACTGGCGGCTCCTGAGCCGACCCAGCTGCAATGGGTACCTCCGAAATCGGCGAGTATTTGCCTGAATGGCGAGGGACACCTGTCTCTGTACAAGAAATAAAGGGATACTCACGTAAAATCAATGTCAGGTTAGACATAAATAATAACCTGAGATTTCGCCTCGAGTATTAGCGGGCGTACGGAAAAAAAAAAAAAAACAAAAAAAAAAAACAACTGATGTATGCAAGAAGGAAGAACAAGCAAGACAACGAAGAATATGACAGATTAAATAAGGAAATAGTAAACAAATGTAAAACAGCAAAAGAAGCACGGCTAAACCAGAAGTGCAGAGAGCTTGAAGTGCAGAACCGAAAAGACACAAAATCTATGTACAAGCAAATAAATGAGTTAACAGGCAGAAGGCCACAAACAGTCACTGGCTGTTTGAAATCAAAAGAAAGAGCATTGTTAATGGGTCATGAGAACATGATAGAAAGGTGGACAGAACACATCAAGGAGCTGAAAGACCAGATTTGAACGACCAGGACAGTTGTGAAGGACCTCCAATACTTGTGGCAGAAGTGGAGGATGCCATGCACCACATGAAGAAAGACAAAGCGCCTGGACCAGATAATGTAACAGAAGAAATGGAAGCTTTGGGAGAATTTGGAGTAGAAGTGATAACAAAACTCTTAAATGACATCTACAACAGTGGTCAAATACCTGATGATCTGCTAAAATCCATATTCATAGCTTTGCCAAAGAAACCTGGAGCTATGGAATGTGAAGAACACAGCACCATTTGTCTTACGAGTCATGTGACCAAAATATTATTACGAATTATCATGAGAAGAGTGAGAAATAAAATTAAACCAGAAATCAGTGATGAACAGTATGGATTTGTAGAAGTAAAGGCACAAACAATGTTATATATATATATATTATGAGAACATTTATAGAAAGAGCCATAGAGGTGAAGACAGATCTGTACTTGTGCTTTATAGATTACACTAAGGCATTTGACAAAGTGAAAGATGAGGAAATTATCAAAATGTTAGAAAGCATCTACACTGATGGAAAAGACTTGATGATAATTAAGAACATGTACTGGCAACAAACAGCAGCTGTAAGAATTAGCAGCCAAATAGGAACGTTTCAGCAAGTAAAAATGTTCAATCTGTACAGTGAAAAAATAATGAGATCTTTAGAGGACATGCCAAGAATATCATTCGGCGGACATAATATAAACAACTTGAGATTTGCTCATGATACAGTCTTAATAGCAAAAAGTGAAAAGGAGCTGCAGGAAATGGTTGATACAATAGTGATAGAAAGTGAAAATAAAAGGCCTTAGCCGTAACAGCAAAAAGACGGCAGTAATGGTTGTCTCAAAGAAAAGGGCCTCCCCAGAATGCACAATAAAAGTAAATGCAACCGTTTTAAAACAAGTCGATAAATGATAAATACCTGGGAACATTAATAACAATGGATAGAAGATGCATCTCAGAAGTAAAGAGCAGAATAGCTCAGGCAAAAGTAGCATTCTATAAAATGAAGAGTATTTTATGCAACAATCCTTTGTCATTGGAAGTAAGAAAGAGAGTTCTTCATTGTTATATAGAACCAATACTGACATATGGGAGTGAGTCATGGACAATTAGTAAACAAATAGGGAAGACACTAGAGGCAACCGAGAGATGTGGTTTTACAGAAGAATGTTAAAAATACCATGGACAGCCAAAAAGAGTAATATGGATGTCCTGAAAGAGGCCAACGCACAAAGGAAACTTATTTCACAAGTTAAGACAGGAAGTTGTAGAAAGACATGATCTCCTATACGCCATACAGTAATGAAGAAGATATATAACATTTGATGATTTTCAGTTTTAATTTGTGAATGAATTGTTTAGACGTTAGTATTTGTCTCAAGTTACAGATTGTCATAAATGGATGCTTGTGTAGAATAGAAAGACTGAAGTGAAATGACAAGGTCACCAATGTGGAACTGATGACAAGAACCAGATGAGTGCCAGTGGAACAAGAGATAAGCAGAAGACATTACAGGTGGATAGGACACGCACTGAGGACACTTGTTGATAGCATTACAAGGTAGTCCTTGTTTTGGAATCCTCAGGTTAAGAGAGGTAGAGGAAGACCAAGGAACACACGGGGAAGAGAACTGGAGACAGGCATGAAGAAGACATAGAAAGACCTTAAGCAGACGGCACGGGACAGGAAGACTTGGCATAAGTTTGTTGAAGGCCTATGCTCCTTGGGGAGCTGAAAGGTGATGATGATTTGTCTCATGCTGTTGAACGTAGCTTTGGGCCTTACTACTCTCTTCTGAATTTGTATCCCATCTGCCATCTTCTGTTATTATACGAGGGGTGTTCAGAAAGTAATGCACCACATCGTTTTTCTCAACTAATAATGAAGATAGAAACATGAAATTTTGCACACTTCAGATATGGCATATGCCAATTGTGTGCACCAAATTGCACCGCAACCGGCCAAATAATACGGCTGCCCTAAACCGTCGAAATGGAGCATGTTAGCAACTTGCATTATAAACAGCGAATTGTGATAGAATTTCTCGTTGCAGAGAAGGAAACTGTTGTGAATATTCACAAGCGTCTATGTGATGTGTATGGAAGTTTTGCAGTCGACAGGAGTACAGTCAGTCGCTGGGTTCAGAGAATCAAAGAATCAGGAAGTGGAGATACGAAGCTGCTTGATCAGCCGCGCAGTGGACGTCCTGCCACAGCCACCAACGCAGAAATGTTGAAATGCGCTGAGGGCATTATTCTTACTGATAGGCGAATCACTACTCAACAATTGGCCTCACAGCTGTCAGTCAGCATTGGTAGTGCAAATGCAGTTATAAAAACTCTCAGATTTTCTAAGGTTTGCGCAAGATGGGTTCCTCGAAGTCTCACAAATGACCACCGATTGCAAAGGAAAGCAACTGCTTCTGAATTGTTGGAGCGTTTCAATGCTGATGGAGAGAACTTTTTGGCTAAGATCGTTACAGGTGACGAAACCTGGGCACATCATTTTGAACCTGAGACAAAAAGACAGTCAATGGAGTGGCATCATCCGCAATCACCAAGAAGAAAGAAATTCAAGACAATTCCTTCAGCTGGAAAGGTCATGATCACTGTCTTTTGGGACATTGCAGGTGTGATTCTTGTGGACGTTATGCCAAGAGGAGAGACAATCAATTCGCAAGCTTACATTAAGACATTGAAAAAACTCAATCAACGTTTTCGCAGCGTTCGGCCGCACAAGAATCCAGCAGACCTGCTTCTCCTTCACGACAATGCGCGCCCTCACACAAGTCTGGCAACACGGGTAGCAATCACCAAATTGGGTTGGACTGTACTACCCCATCCACCCTATAGTCCCAATTTGGCACCCTCTGATTTTCATCTATTTGGTCCACTTAAAGATGCACTCCATGGGACAAGGTTTGAAGATGATGAAGGAGTGATTCATGCAGCGAAGAAATGGCTGCATGATCAAGACAAAATCTGGTACGGGCTAGGAATACATGCACTTGTTTCGCGCTGGCATAAAGCCGTACAAGTTGATGTGGATTATGTTGAATAATACCGATGTTTACATGACATATCCATGTATATTGTGTATAAATTTCATGCTTTTTGAATAAACAGCTCCTGAGAAAAACGATGTGGTGCATTACTTTCTGAACGCCCCTCATATGACCTAGATATGAGAAACTCTTGAATTGTTCCAGGATTTACTCATTTATTCTTATCTTTAACACTGGCTTATCATTTGCTTTGCTAATTACCATAGTAACATATGATACAATTTTTTTTAAATAATAATAATTAAAATACCAAACGATGTGTTAATGGGAAAAATGTGCTTGTGTGCAAATGACATAATGTAGATAGTTGGCTTATTCTGAGCAATTTCTAAATGACAGATCTATTTTATTTGGACACATACTTTCAGAATTTTACTCTGAGGCAATCAACACAATGTGGATGTTCCTTATTATCTTAGCAAGTGTCAGTGAAACCACACTCCAGGTAACTGCCATCTGACATTTTCTTATGTTTCCACTCCCAGGTTCTTTCAATTTATGCTTTTTATTTATATATAAAAATGTTATTTTCTGTTAAGTTTTTGTGCACCATTACACAGGGTTCCTCATGTTTCCTTTGGCTGCAGCCTCCTCAACATCTATTGCTAACCTGTCCAAATATTTCCTTTTCTCTCTTCCAATACTTTTTATTTGTTTCTAAGTATGGATCTTGGCTCTAGAACTTGTGCTTTTGCTTCTGTCTTTATGTCTGCTTTCTTCTTACTTCTATCTTGAAGATAGTTTCTGATGTTATCTACACCTTGTACTGATATTCTCTGTTTCCATGAACTTCTCTACATCCCTCATTCCAAACATTTTGATCTATAACCTGTTGTCCCCTGTACTTGTTTTGTCTTCTAGCTGATGACAGTTCTTGATTTATTTATTACCCTCTCAGCTCCCTATGAAACAGGGGCCTTCAGTTCATGTCAAGCAATCATGTTTTGTGTTTTCATTAAAGTTCTTTCACATGTCTTCTTTATTGTTTTTAAGTGTGTCTACATCTTCTAAAGTCTCACAACATTTTGTTCAAACTCTAGAGCAAGGGCCATTATGAAGAATGAATCCAGCCATACATAGTTAATGTATTTTAAGACAGTGTATTTTAGTCAATGCTTGTAAAGCCTAGTTAATGTATTTTAAGACAGTGTATTTTAGTCAATGCTTGTAAAGCCTAGTTAATGTATTTTAAGACAGTGTATTTTAGTCAATGCTTGTAAAGCCTAGTTAATGTATTTTAAGACAGTGTATTTTAGTCAATGCTTGTAAAGCCTAGTTAATGTATTTTAAGACAGTGTATTTTAGTCAATGCTTGTAAAGCCTAGTTAATGTATTTTAAGACAGTGTATTTTAGTCAATGCTTGTAAAGACTAGTTAATGTATTTTAAGACAGTGTATTTTAGTCAATGCTTGTAAAGCCTAGTTAATGTATTTTAAGACAGTGTATTTTAGTCAATGCTCAATGCTTGTAAAGCCTAGTTAATGTATTTTAAGACAGTGTATTTTAGTCAATGCTTGTAAAGCCTAGTTAATGTATTTTAAGACAGTGTATTTTAGTCAATGCTTGTAAAGCCTAGTTAATGTATTTTAAGACAGTGTATTTTAGTCAATGCTTGTAAAGCCTGGTAAAGAAAGTAGAACTGGAAATGAATCAACTGATACATGATAACACCGGGGATACTGATGCTACTGTGTATACTGATGGGTCTATAATCAGTGGTGAGAAATCACGTTAGGGCTTCTTTGCTAGAGTAAAGGGCAGAATCGTCGCCAAACATAGCGGGGCTTACAAGATAACAACTTCCAGCATGAGAATGGAGGTAGAGGCAGCTACTGCAGCCTTAAGGTGGCTAATTGACACTTCATTAACAAGGGCAGTCATTGTGTCAGACTCTCAGTCCATGCTTCAAAAGGTTCAAAATGGGTGGCTACGGCATGAATGGAAAACATTCATAGAAGCTTCGAATCTGCAGGAACTGGTGCGGTTCTAATGTCCTGTTCATGAAGGGGTACGCAGTAATGAGAGCGCTGACAGACTAGCATCAAGAGCACCCACAGTGGGGACACTGGATATGGGAGAGATACTGAGAACAATTAATGATTGCCTGTTAAAGAACGACACAGCAATAGATGAATCATCAAGGGTTAAGACTGTTGGAATTTGGCATTTAACGTAATTGTTGTTGTTGATTAACTAGGGTTGATGAGCTCGGCGCTCTTTAACAGTCAATGCCAAGCTGAAAAATTTGCATATGTTCTGCAGATGTTGAGTGGTGCTGTATAGAGTGTTTGTGAGCCCGGCAATAGCTGTCGTCTTTCTGTGGAGAGTCCTGGGCAAGTGAGCAGACATGCTCAACTGTCTCATACAGATGGGTACAGTTGCAGCAGTTAGGCTCATTCATTCATAACCCTCCACTCCCAAAGGAGCACAGGCCTTCAACAAACACATGCCAGATCCTCCTGTCACGTGCCATCATCTCAAGTTCCCTCCACGTTCTCCCCATCATTTTCATCTCTGTTTCCAGCTCTCTTCTCCATGTGCTTCTTGGTCTACCTCTGCCTCTCTTGCCCTAGGGGTTCCAGAACAAGGACTGCCTTGTAATGCTATCAACAGGTTTCCTCAGTGTGTGTCCTATTCATCGCCTTCTTCTCATCTCTTGTTCCACTGGCATTGGTCTGGTTCTTGGCATCAGTTCCACATTGGTAACCTTGTCATACCATTTTAATCCCTCTATTCTACGCAAGCACCCATTTATGAAAGTCTGTAGCTTTTTGGTTGTTGTCTTTGTTGTTCTCCATGTCTCAGAGCCATACAATAGGACTGACTTCACATTTGAGTTGAAGATTCTTATTTTCGTGTTGGATCTGATTTCTCTTGATCTCCATATATTTCCAAATGCAATGAAAGCTCCTCTTGCTTTTTGTATTCTTATTTTGATATCACTGTCTGTCCCTCCAACTTTGTCTATATTGCTGCCAAGATATGTATACGATTCTACATCTTGTATTGGTGCTTCTTCAAATTAAACCCTGTTTTCATTACCTGCATTTATTCTCATTATCTTTGTCTTTTCCCTGTGTATTTTCAGACCCAATTGCTGTGACCTCTCATTCTTCTTCTTCTTCTTCCGTCCTTAGCCACCGACCGTCAAAGCAGTCAGTGGCCATTACGCCTAGTGGCGTCTTAGGGCAACAGCAGATAGGTTTTCTTTGCCATTGTTTCCCATCACGCCTATTGGCGTCTTTAGGGCAACGGCAAATCAATCCATTTGCTGTTGTTTCCGTAATCGAAGTGACTGGCAAACGGGTGATCAGCCCGTTGGTGACCTCTCATTGAGTGTTTTCAATTTGTCCTGCATCTGATTACGGTTATGGGACAGAAGAGCCAAGTCATCAGCAAAATCCAGATCATCCAACTGCTTAGTCAGAGTCCACTGGATTCATTTCTGTTGTGTGTTGTTGATGTTCTCATAACTCAGTCTATTGCTAATAATAGGTACCACAAACCGCCCGCATTTTTGGTTGAAAACGCACGAAAGTTGAGAAAACTGAGGAAAATTCGTCAAGTTTAAGTCGTCACTGTCCCTTTGCTATTAAGCGGATTGTAATAAAATTTATATCACGATACTCATTATCCTCTTCTCTTTTGAAATGTATTAATTCCCGAATAATAAAAGTTATTGAAGTATTTTTTTACTAATAAAAACTAACAGCAACGTTACGCGTAGTTTGCCCGGGCGCGCGGCCAACTCTCGGCGTTTTTGCCTCACCCCGCTTCATTCAAACGGGTTTCGCTTGACCAGCAGACGTCTGATTTGCATACTGTTTTCACCATTATGATGGGAAGATGCATATCTTTAATTTCGTATATTGCAAGCTGTAGAAAACAAAGTGGAAGACGTCGATTTCTCAAAGTGAAGTTGAAATTTTACAAGATTTGACATTTTAAATGTTGTTATAATTGTTTGCAATGTATGAGAAGATTTGGGAGCCATTTTCCTTTATTCGTGTGAAATTTTAAAGACTTCTGATATTTGCTGGTGGAGCTATTTGACTATGAGTAAGTTCTGTATCGCTCAAGTTAGGCCTAGAATTTTAGCGAAGGATAGAGAGCGAGGCTGTTCCATTGGCCGTGATAACTCCCTATTGCGATCAAGATGCCACTTATATTGGCTCATGTTCAAACATCATCACATCTTCTGATTTGAGATTGACTATAACACTGACTGCTTTGACGGTCGGTGGCTAAGGACGGAAGAAGAAGAAGAATACGTAAGTATATCACTTATTAACAATGTTTTGAACTTTAAATTTAAATTTTACAATAGTTTTAATATTATTTAGCAATTTAACACGATCGCACAGTTTTTGTGTAACAACGTGGATTGAATTGTTATCACCACTTCAGACATTCGCACATCAATCTAATTTTTTCAAGAGCTTGAAAAGCTAAGAAAGTTACCAATTTGAATAAAAAATGCATGTTTTGATTAATTGGTAATTAAATGAAGGTTTCTTTTGCAACATAATAGGGTGAATTATGATTTCTAAAGCGAATGATATCGCAAGGCCGAATGCCAATGGCCGACATATTGAGTCAAGGCTAGGAAACCGGAAAAATTTTACCATAACTAAAGACGAAAGTAGCTGACGGTGTATTGAAATGTCTGGACTAGCAGGCACTAGTTGGTAGTCTTACCTCGAACATAAATATATATAAACAGCTTTCATGAAATGCACTTTAAATACTTCAGACTCACGTATTCATGTTAATTAATATACATCTTAATTTAAGCTGGCTGTGCACTTTTCAAGTTTTAAGGTTCGTCCTGATTTTCAATGCACTACATGTACGATATAATAATAGTACATGAAATGCTCTATACATGTAAAGAAAATTCACTTCTGGAATTTTACTGTTGCATATGACTCATACTATGACGGTATAAAAAAAACGTTTTTTAATGCTATTAACCAGTTGTTTTATCAAAAAATAGCGTTTAGATGTTGTTAATTATTGTTTAGATGTTAATTATTGCCTACAAATGATTTTTAAAATGAGATATGGACAGTATTTTCAAAAAAACATTTTTCTTAATTTTCACATTCTTTTTCTTCCCCTGCAACAAATTGGCCTCTGGACATATTTTAAAAAATTATACAAGAACAAACTGATGTTCAAATCCTCTGAAAAAAATTGGGTTGTATTTGTGTAGTATGCAGATTAATATGTGCATATTTAAAGCTTGTACCTTTTATATTTTTTGAAATATGATGATGTGAATATTGATGTTCATGCAAAATACATTTTTCGGTAATGATTTGCAATTTTTGGTCTCAAATATATTGATAATTATTCATGATGTAGCCCTACAGTTTTCTTTACGTAATCAGTGTATAGCAGACTGTAAGCTGTTTGTCAGAGAAGGTTCCAAGATAATATTTAAGAAAACGGGAGTACTCTGAAGTTGGTGTGATGTAACTTTTTCAACTTTGCGAAAGTCCCTACACTTTTAAAAATGCCGTAACTTTTTTATTTTTTGTCCGATTTTAAAATATGAAGTACAAAATTTCATGGTTTTCTAAGAGCTTTCAAACTGCATTTTTTTCTCTGGTGTTTCTGTGCAAACAAAAATCACTTTGTGGTACCTACTAATAAGAAAAGAAATTGAGACAAGAGGCATCCCTGTCGCACTCCTGTTCTTATCCCAAATGGTTCTGTAAGCTGTCCTTCATGAAGAACTCTGCATGTCATGTCTTCATATGTTTTCTTTATTAAATTAATGATCTTCAGGGGAACTCCATAATGCCACATCAATTTCCAAAGTGATTCTCTGTCTACACTGTCAAATGCCTTTTCGTAGTCCACAAATCCGATGTATAATGGTGAATTCCATTCCAGACTTTGTTCAACTATTATTCTCAAAGTGGCTATCTGATCTGTACAAGATCTGTTTTGTCGAAAACCTGCTTGTTCATCTCTCAGTTTCTTGTCTATGGACTCTTTTAATCTCTCAAGGATAATCCTATTTAATACTTTTCCTGGCACTGATAGTAACATTATTCCTCTATAATTTGTGCACTCTTGTAGATATCCTTCCTTCCATTCTGCTGGTATCTCTTCCTTTTCCCAGACTTTACCAAGTAATTTATATAACATCTCTGTAGCCGTGTCGATATCTGCTTTGATGGCCTCTGCTGGAATGCCATCAGGTCCAGACGCTTTTCCATCTCTTAGAAGCTTTATGGCTTTCTTTATTTCTTCCTTCGTTGGTCTTTCACCATTAATTTGTAGCTCTTCTTCTGCTGGCTGGATGTCCGGGGGGTTTTGTGGAGCTGGTCTATTGAGAAGGTTCTCAAAATATTCTGTCCACCTCTTCATTTGCTCTTGTATATTGCTGAGCAGTTTTCCATTCTTGTCTTTTATGAGGCAACTTGACTGTTTGTATTTCCCTGTCAGCTTCTTTGTGCTGTTATACAGTTCTCTCATATTTCCTTTGGCTGCAGCATCTTCTGCCTCTCTTGCCAACTCCTCAATATACTTCATCTTGTCTCTCTTGATACTTCTTTTAACTTCTTTGTTTGCTTCTGTGTACACTTCTTGAGCCTTGGCTTTGGAACTTCTGGTTTTGCTTGTGTTTAAATCTGCTTTCTTGTTTTTTCTGTCTTTTATCTTATTGATGGTTTCTGTTGTTATCCATGCTTTTTGTTGTCATTCCCTTTTCCCTAGTTAGGACCATGTGTGGGGTTTAATTTGTTTAAGTGTTTGTAGAGTCTGGTGTGTTCAGTTCTTAGTGGAAGATTGTGCTCTGCTACACACGTCGTAGATTATTAATGTTGTCATTTTTGTTGGGATGGGCAATTTCTTTATACAAGGCACGTCCAGTAGACCCTTTTGCCCATCGGTTCAGCCATTCCTCTTTGAAGTTGTTTTGGAGTATTCATTTAGCTGTCTGCGCGTTTGTTGGAGTGTTTGTTTGAACCATGCTTGCTCCTAGTTTTGCTAGTCTGTCTGCTTTATTGTTGCCTGGTATGTCTGTGTGCCCTGGTATCCACTGGAGTGACTCTGATGTCGTATTTTGTTAACAGGTTGTCAATTGTTTTGACTAGCTGTATTATTTCTTTATTTTCAGTTTGGAGGTATTCTTATGAAGTGCTGATTTTAAATCAATGAAGATTATTATATCTGAGGGTATAGATTTCTTGTTTGAATTGGCTGTAAGGGTGGTGTTTATTGCTGTAATCTCTGCTTGGTAATTAGTAGCTAGGTCTGTTTTGAAGCAGAAATGTATGAAAGCATGCATCTGTCGTGTATACAACCAGCGAGCTACAGGAACAGTTAGTATTCACACTTTTCGGCATATACTGAGCACCTATGGGTTTGCCTGGAGTGCAATGATGTCAATTCTGTTCAACAATAACAAAGCCTTGTAATAAATATTAAATACAGATGTTATCATTTACCTCAACTTTAGAAGCTAAAAATGCACAAGTTGGGGCCATCAACCAGGGATCTATGCACTTCAGTGAATTCCTGAAAATGTGAGTATAAAAATTGTGTACATACTGAAGAAACAAACTAATTTCTGATGAAATCAAGAACAAAAAGGATTTTTGAATATGAAGCGGGGAGTAAGGGTTGCTATAGGTCTCATCCAAAAAATGAGAAATGCCTGCAACCAAGCCAACCGTACCTTCACGCGTGGTCCAATTTTTGGACCCGGTGCTCCCTGTTTCTACCAACATGGCTATGGCAATTGGCGAGCATCTGGTGGCAACAAACTTGGCCCCCGGAGTCTACTGGGGTAAAACTCTGTGAAACCTCTGGGAGAGCAAGTTCTCCATCAGATGCGGCCGATGCTGGGCCCACCGGCGCGTGGACATGTCCCGATCCCCATCGAGACTTGCCCGGGGAGCACACCCCAGCTAAAAAAAACAGACAAGGCTACTCTCCAAACCTCCGATGTCTTGCGGGCAGTGTTAGGATGTGCAAGAACATGGACAGGAAGACTCCATAATTTCCCCCACTGAAGACGGAACATGTCAGCCTAATAGGCGTGGATACCCAGCAGTGGAAATGGGACATGTACGCATCATACAGTTAATGATTATACTCAGCTTTATTACTCAAAATGGGGCTGCCACTGTGGATCATCACCAGGCAGGCTACTGATGATGATGACTGCGTATCTGGGACCCGGGATTAAACAGAGTAGAGCTACCAGCCAAACCAAAAATAACACAATTAAGATTATGCAGTGGAGCAGTGAAGGTGTAATGAAGAAAAAACTTGAATTGCAGAACTTCCTCCAGAAAGAAAAGATAGATGTTCTGTGCATCCAGGAAACTCACTTGAACGAAAGCAGTAGATTCTCTATTACAGGCTTTTAATGTTCCCGACAAGACAGACTAGGCCACAAAGGTGGGATCTTCACTATGGTAAGAAACAATATCCCCAATACAGAAATCGCACGGATCCTAGAGGATTCTGAACATCTCACCATCAAACTACACACAACACCAGAACCCCTGTTGGTTACAAACCTCTACTGCCCAAACAATAAAAAACTAAACCTTAGGAAAATTCCCCTTTCAAAATCAAACCACATCTTAGTGGGAGACTTCAACAGCCACTCAACCAGTTGGGGATACCCAGCCATGGACTCTCGAGGAGAAGAAGTAGAAGACTGGATGATAGAAAACCGACTAGTCCTCATAAACAAGCCACAAGCAGAACCAACCTTCTACTCCAGACGATGAAAATCTCAGAGCACCCCAGATCTTGCTGTTGCAACAGAGAATATCCAGCATGTGACAGAAAGAGCAGTAATCAAACAACTTGGAGGGAATGACCATAAACATATCATCCTCACAATAATAGGGACCTACAGCACAGAAAAAAAGACATAAAATTGCCAGCTGGAACTACAAAAATGCAAACTGGAATGCCTACCTCACAGAGGAAAAACTGGAAGTACACTTTGAAACAACAAATGTGAGGGAAAATACAAAGATACTAACAAACATAGTCTTGGAAGCTGCCAATATGAATTTACCCAGAGGCAGAAGGCATAATTACAAACCTTGTCCCAGGAGACGAAAATGGAAGAGAAACTGTGGGGCACCCCGCAAGGACCTCCTGCTGATGACTGGATTCATGGAGGCATCTCATCTCCTAGTTTAGATTGCTGAGCATAGGAAACTGATCGCAGAAGAAAAATATGAAGCATGAATGTACAACGAAAAAAGTATGCCCAGACTGCCACAACAGAGTCTTCCGCCCATTTATATCAGAAGAAAACAAGTTTTCAACAAGCTGTGTTTCGAATTATATGGCTTGTGAACATTTTTTCTGACTGACCTTCATACTTCATGTTGTCACCAAACGTCTTTGGGAAGACAAACAAAGAAGAGAACCACAGTTCTCTCAGGCATGTTGTTACCAAAGGTCTTTGGGAAGACAAAGAACAGAACCACTGTTCTCTCAGGCATGTTGTTACCAAAGGTCTTTGGGAAGACAAAGAACAGAACCACTGTTCTCTCAGGCATGTTGTTACCAAAGGTCTTTGGGAAGACAAAGAACAGAACCACTGTTCTCTCAGGCATGTTGTTACCAAAGGTCTTTGGGAAGACAAAGAAGAGAACCACTGTTCTCTCAGGCATGTTGTTACCAAAGGTCTTTGGGAAGACAAAGAACAGAACCACTGTTCTCTCAGGCATGTTGTTACCAGAGGTCTTTGGGAAGACAAAGAACAACCACAGTTCTCTCAGACATGTTGTTACCAAAGGTCTTTGGGAAGACAAAGAACAGAACCACTGTTCTCTCAGGCATGTTGTTACCGAAGGTCTTTGGGAAGACAAAGAACAGAACCACAGTTCTCTCAGGCATGTTGTTACCAAAGGTCTTTGGGAAGACAAAGAACAGAACCACTGTTCTCTCAGGCATGTTGTTACCAAAGGTCTTTGGGAAGACAAAGAACAGAACCACTGTTCTCTCAGGCATGTTGTTACCAAAGGTCTTTGGGAAGACAAAGAACAGAACCTCAGTTCTCTCAGGCATGTTGTTACCAAAGGTCTTTGGGAAGACAAAGAAGAGAACCACAGTTCTCTCAGGCATGTTGTTAAGAGGAAACCCATGGGGCAAGCAACTTTATCATGCACAACAAACAGCTACAGAAACCACCATGATGTGCTTTGGCAGTGGCTTCTTGAAAGGGAGTCATCCCCAGAGGTGATCTGATTATCCATAAGAAATGTAAATGGAGAATGATGATGATATTGAGATACTGGTATGACAAGAACAGGTATTTCAAAGTAACTAGCAATGATAAGAAAAATTACTCAAATATGTGAAAAGTCAAACTCTGGGAAACTAAGGTTCAATTATCAGCACCACTGTAACAACCCTTTAAGGCCCATCTCTGTGATGACTATAACAAAATATGTATTAATAACAGCTGTGTCATCTTCTTCTTGGATCCTTAGCCCCTGACGGACAAAGCAGTCAGTGGCCATCACGCCTAGTGGCGTCTTATAGGACAGCAACAAACTGTCCCTACTTTGCTTGGTCGGTGGCCATCATTTGTGCTGTGTCCCAACTCTGGTTAATGCTTTGCATCAAAGCCTCCACTGTTCTCTGCCAGGTTGTCTTTCTTTCTGCCTCTCTTTCGCTGTCCTTGTGGGGTCCATAGTATAGCAGCTCTGGCAATGGTATCAGGGTCCCTTCTGAGGACATGGCCAACCCAGTTCCAGCCGAGTCATAGCGCAAGCAAATTAACGGCTTTCAAGTTCATAAAGCAAGTTACACTCTATAATATGCATTCTAAACCTTGAAAACATGAGTAAAATATAAAATTGAGTGTTCAGCTGTAGAAGCTCTACAGGGGTTTAAGAATGTTCTACATTTATTTAAAATTATTTCTGATGCAAGGCATTATCATCCTTCAGCTTCCTAAGGAGCATAAATGTTCAACAAACCTATACCAAGTCCTCCTGTCATGTGTCATCAGTTCCAGGTCTTTCCATCTCTTCCTACCAATACTTATCTTACCCTGGAGATTCCAAATCAAGGACTGTCTGGTCGTGCTATCATCAGGTTTTTTCCCAATGTGTGGCCTAACCATCTCCAGGGTCTTCTTCTCATCTCTTGTTCTACTCACACTTGTCTGGTTCTTGTCATCAGTTCCACAATGGTGTCTTGTGCCATAGCATTTCAATCCTTCTACTTTTGCAAGCTTCCATTCATGAAAGTTCTGTTACAAGTGGCTTATACAGTTTGTTTGCTGAAGTTTTATTAAACATAGTAGATTACAAATCTCAAAAAAAAGATATTTTAAACAAAATTAAAGATTTGCATATTTTATGCAAGCTTCCATTCATGAAAGTTCTGTTACAAGCAGCTTATACAGTTTGTTAGCAGACATTCTGAAGTTTTATTAAACATAGTAGATTACAAATCTCAAAAAAAGATATTTTAAACAAAATGAAAGATTTGCGCATTTCGCTCTTACTCAGATATGCTGACAAGTAACCAATTTAGAGAGGATGCATCACAAGAGTAACTGGGCTGAGAATTAATTGAGAATAAAGAATACAATGGGCGTGTATGTGTATGTGCGTGTTAGTATATACAAGAGAGAAAGAAAGAGTAACTAAAACATGAGGTAAAAGTGGTAATGAAATAAGCTTTATGAATTAAAGGATACATAAACTGACATGTAAGGCGTAAGGAAATAAAATGAGTGATGGCAGATGATAACTCAGGCAAGAAGGATGAATGAATGAATCAATCAATACCCTTTAGCTCGCCGAGATGCACTGACCTTAAGAAGGATGAATAGTGGAAAAAGACAATGCAGAAAGATATGCAAATAATGAAGATTTACAGAAGTGAAAAAGCATCATCCGGAAGGAATAATACAGAATAATCTATTTCTTCTTCTGTGTTCAGTTGTTAGTCATGCTAAACCTACTGAAGCAGCAGCTCCATAGCATCTGCCTCAGCTGTATCCTCTGGCCAGGTCAGATGTCGTAGCTCATTGTGGGCTGAGCAGTTTTGGAGAATTTGTTCAGGGGTCCCACACTGACATTCCTTAGTGTGAGATATCCTGAGGCAGAGAGGTGGCCTAGTAATCTGTCAATAAATGTAATCTGCAATGGCAAGTTCTAAGGCGGAAAGGATGGTCTGCTGGCGTCAATGAGGCTGGTTGATTGGGTCGGATCTGCTGTCTACATTCCTTGCTTCCATTGGTAGAACAATCTGTATTTAGCATACACAGTCACTATTTCTTCTTCTTCGTACACTCTCAGACGTCTATTTGAGGTTATTTGCATCTCCTTAGAGCTTTACGGCAAATTATACTGGTCACGGCCATGTGTGCTTTCTCTGTTCCTCATATGTTGGGCATTTTAGAAGCAGATGGTCAGCCAGTAATTCTTGCCCTTTGCCTCTGTGGAACTCTACAGGGTTATCGACATTTTGCTTACTTTTTAATGTCTTCATCAAGTGGTGCATGTTGCACCACTTCGTTAGGCCTGTGGCCCAGTGATTGCGATTTCAACAGGCATTTATGTCGGGTTGCCTTCCTTAGCTTTTGATGGTCTCCAGCCTACCTGCAAGGCAGCAGAGTGGTCTGTTTGACTGGTTTCTTAAACAATTTAGAAAATAACTGCCGTCAAAAATTAAGTTTCCATACTGGCTTATACATACTATATAAAAAGGCATCCTGATATAACCAAAGATCCATGAACACTTGGCTGAACGAGATGCGTTGCTTGGAAAAGTGGCGAACACTAAATGAAATAAAAACATACAACACACCTCGCATAGAATCTTTTAAAATAGACTGTAGCAGTAGCAATAACTTGCTGTCGAAACTTCAGCTGTTCACCCAGTGCTTGAATAACTGTCAAATAAATAATAACAGGTGTACATACAGGTGTACATGACATAGCTCAAACACTTCAGGCAAGCAATAACGACACATATGACTGTTCAAGCTTGAGAAACCTAGTATTTGGTAATTCACTCAATAAAACAAACAATTAAAATTCCATAAAATCTATAACTAACACCAGTAAAGTTCATTAAATTTCTGGAATATCAACAGTCTGGAATATCATTCAAAGAAAAAAGCATGGCAAAACAATGGAAAACACTTATCAGACATGTTATGTAAAACAAGTTATATGTAAAGTGTTGAATAAGATAAAACTGATGTGTGAATAGTCAATGACCTACCATTAGCAAAAAGCATCATGATCTTCTGGTAGTCTTCTTCTGATAGAACTTTAAGGTCATGTTGCCGTTCTCTGTACAAATCTTGTCTATCCAGAAGCCACTGTTGACTAAAGAAAACAGAAGAGTAGATTTAACACCAAAAAACATTATGAACTATTTGACACATTCATCTGTTCTCTTTTAATTTTAAAAATTTATGTAATATTTTAAAACAACTACATGCAATATCAGTCGACTCTCAAAGAAATAGATGACTTCATTGAAAAACAACAGACATTTAAATGGGAAAATCAAAAAAAAAGTCTATAAAACAAAAGTATTAAATAATAACACTAGCTAACAAAAAAAAAATTTTTTTTTCTTTCTCTAACATTTCTATGTTTTTCTGGTCAATTTTAATGCGCTGTTTTTAAATCTGCAAACCGTTTTTCTCTATCAGGTCGGGATCTCGAGAAATACGCAATTGAAGTTTTTTAACAACGCATACAGTATTATAACATCATTCGTACAAGAAGTATAACAGTTATGAAGGCTTGAATTTCTTTGCAGTCGACTTTCGTCGGTGAATGGCATGTGGTACATCGCGATGAAACATCCAACAATAATCGGCAAGCATGGTCACACTCCACCGTCCTTGATAACGTGACTCCATTACGGCGATATCTTGATGGAATCGTTCTCCATGTTCATCGCTGACTTCGCCAAGGTTGTCAGGGAAAAAGTCAAGATGCGAATCGAGCAAATGGATTTTGAGGGACATGTTACAGCCCATAATTTTGTATGCATCTATGCACTGCTTAACAATATGCACATAGTCGACAGATTTGTGATTTCCCAGAAAGTTATCGACGATCGATTTGAATGCCATCCATGCGTGAAGTTCACTACCATGTAACAAGTTCTCGAATTGTTTGTCTGCAATAACTTTCCTAATATGAGGTCCTACAAAGATACCTTCCTTTATCTTTGCATCGCTAACTTGCGGAAACTTTTCTCGAAGATAAGTGAAAGCTTTGCTCATTTTATCTAATGCTTTTACGAAATTCTTCATGAGCCCCAACTTTATATGTAACGGTGTTAAAATGATGCTGTCTTTGTTAACTAATGGCTCGTGTATTACATTTTTATGCCCGAGCTGCATACGATCCCTGATAGGCCACACCTTTCTTGCATAATGTTCCTGTCTGTTGCGGCTGTCCCATTCACATAGGAAGCAACAAAAATTTAGTATACCCAGTCTGCATGCCCGTGAGAATTGCAATGACCTTTAGGTCTCCACAAATCCGCCATTGGTAGTCATTGTACTTTATTTTTGCCAAAAGTATAGCCATATTGTCATAAGTTTCTTTCATATGAACAGAGTAGGCGACTGGAATTTTGCAATAGCAAATGTCTTGGATCATCCATCTCAAAGTATTGAACAAGTTCTCTGTGTCTATGACGAAATTTAGATATCGGAGTATTGGGCGCTAAAAGATTCCATTCTTTGAGTCGCGAACCGAGTAATTCCGCTTGTCCTTTGGGAAGAGCGAGATCACGTATTAGATCTGAAAGTTCTGAATGGTTAATTAAGTGAACACCATCATTCACCGGTATATAATCCGAGTCAGAATTAGTTTCTAAAGCAGGTAAACTATCACTTTCTGATGGTTCATTCACGTCCAACGGATATTGTTCTGGTGGAACTGGGATCGGACACGTGATTGGATCATGAGGCACTGGTTTCGAAACCGATTCAATATTTGGATAAACCACAGACTTTCTAGTTTTAAAAGTGAATATTATTGGCACTCCAAAAGGCATCGACTTATGCTTCAGCGATTTTCGTAACCAACCTGCCAATGTATTTGCACAAGTCGAACAAACTGCATTTGGCTTCCAAGATTTATTTGCATCATCAACTTTCGAATCGAAATAAAGTTCATATGCTTTCTTTAGTAATGGTGTAAAGTTTTTCTGGTGAACACGATCGGTAAAATATCCGCACACGTAACAGAACAGATCAGCCGAATTTCTACAACTTCTAGAAGCCATATTTCGCTCAGAATTATTTCAAAATACAGTAACTATTTGAAAAATAGCGTAAAATATGTCATGCATCTTTTACCAGTATAAAAAGTAGAATTATTTTGCATTTTATTAATTTTTTAATAAGTTATATAGTAAAAATGAAACGGAACAAATAACGGTTTCCCAAAAATATATTTATTCACAAATATCTTAAGAAACCGATGTGATAGAGATAAACAGATTTCAAATTTGAAATCAGCGCAAAAAACTGACATAAGAACACTTATTCTTATATAAGAAAGAAAAATGTTGTTTGTCAGTGTAATAATTGGAAACTATACAGACAATAACATCAGGATGTAATCTGATCATCAAAAGTGTCCCTTTGACAGACAAGTGTTTCAACCCCTTTGACGTCTAGATGTTTTAGCAATTAAGTGCTGACTTCCTGACAGTAAAAAAAAATATTAAAAAATGGGATGGGCTCAATTTTTTCCTCTGGAAAGGGGCAATCCAAAATTTATTACATATCCAAGTTGTTTATGGTGCTCAGACTGCAAGAAAATGGAAAGAGCGTAATCTTTATATAGATAAACGTATCTCGCAATGAGGACTACCGCAGCAAGTAAAAAGGTTATTATTTTTGTATAGCCTGTCAGACACCATCAACAAAATAAATAATAATGAGCTGCAGGTTTTGTCCGGAGCTGGAGCTGGAGCGGAGCCAGAACACAGAAAATCTTAACTACTCCAGTTTCTTTTTTTTTTTTCATTTTCAATCCAAAATTAATGATAACATATTAAATGTACAGAAATGAAATATAATATTTAATAGAGCTGTACCGAATAGTGAGTTTTACTATTCGGCCGAATGCGAATAGAGGCCTTGAACTATTTGGCCGAATACGAATAGTTAGTGAATGTTAGACATACAAAGTTGTGTTCAGTAGGTCTACTGACATTTTTATTAATTATACAGCGTTACAAAAAAAAACAGGGCAAATATCTTGGAACTATTTAATGCTACTAACTAGCCATTAATTAATTTTTAAATTGCTACTTGAAACATGCATTGGGTTTTAAAAAAACGAGTCTCTCAACATTCTGTGCCAAAAGACATCTGTTATATGAAAACGTTTTACAAACTGGACTCATCATCATCATCAGCTGCCATCTCCACAATGAAGGTTGGCTGTAATGGATCTCCAACGTCTTCTGTCTCTTGTCTTGGTGGTGCACTCTGATAGACTCTTTTCCTGTCCATCTCTTGATGTTATCTTCCCACTTATAGTGCTGTCTTCCCCTTGCACATTTGCCTTCAACTCTCCCTTCTATTATGGTCTTCTGCAAGGTGTTATGCCTTTTTATGTGGCCAAAGTATTTTAGCTGCCGAACTTTGATCTCCCTCATTAGTTCTCTTTTCATACCTAGATTTTCTAGGACCTCATTTGTTTTCTTCTCTTTCCATGAGATACGCCCCATTCTTCTATTTATCCACATTTCAAGAGCCTCAATTCTTTCTTCCAAATGCTTATTCATCGTCCATGTTTCTGCACCATACAGAAATGCAGAATATATATAACACTTTATGATTCTCAGTTTTAATTTGTGAGATAACTGTTTAGATGTCAGTATATGTTTCATGTTGTTGAATGTAGCTTTGGCCATTCCTATTCTCTTCTTGATTTCTGTTTCCCATCTGCCATCTTCTGTTATTATATGACCAAGATATATGTAGCTCATGACTTGTTCCAGGATTTTCCCATTTACGCTTATCTTTAATGTGGGTTTATCGTCTGTTTTGCTAATTATCATAGTTTTTGTTTTCTCAATATTAATGTAGAGTCCATATTCATGACTTACACTGTTCACTTGCTTCACTAGTTCTTGTAACTCCTGTTCACTTTCAGCTAACAACACGGTATCATCTGCATATCTAAGGTTAAAATTGGACTACGCTTTTCCATAACGATGATCGTCGCTAAGGAATAATAAATCGTATTTCTTAAACTTGAACAGCCACTATAAAGTATTAAAAAAAACCAAGACAATGCATGATTTAAACTCATACAACAGTCACAATGCAAGGACTAACGCAAATATTGATATTTACACATCTGGTTTTAACCGGCTGGTGCCTACCCACTGCCTGGTCAGCTGATGCAACCCGCTACACGCTAAAGTACTTGATCGCAAGGCGTGGTGTGCTGTTAGTAGCATGACCAATGGAAAAGGAAAGTCTGCATTCTTTCTTGGTCTAAAATTATCACACTGCGGGTTGACCTAAATTCACTATTCGGATTTGACGGCAGCGTACTATTCAGCAGAATACGAATAGTTCATTGAAGGCACTATTCGGCACCGAATCGAATACGATATTCGGTACAGCCCTAATATTTAATAGGTGTGTTTTACTTAAAACTCAAGTTTATTTATTTATTTTTAAAAATACATTCTCAGAGACAATTTAAGTCCGAAAAGAGATTCAAAGTTCTCAATGAAAACTGCACTCTGTTACGATAATGGGTTTCCATTTGTCACTGACAAATAGAGATAACTTACTTACTTACTTAGTCGTTCCCCTTCTACCGTGAGGTGTAGAGGTTTGGAAGAGAGAGCGCCAGACCATTCTATCAGCTGTCTTCTTCCTGGCCTGGTCCCATTCTAGTCCTCGGTCCTTCAAAGATTGTCTAATGTTGTCCTCCCAGCGGACTCTGGGTCGTCCTGGAGGTCTGGATCCCTGGCTCTTTGTTTCCCATGCTTGTCGTGGTAGCCGATCTTCTCCCATTCTGCAGACATGGCCAAACCATCTTAGTTGGGACTGTTCTACTTGGGTCTGCAGCGGATGGGATTTCAGGCCTTGACGGATCGTCTGGTTGCGGACCATGTCTCTTCTTGTTACTTCAACCACTTTCCTCAGATACCTCATTTCTGAGGTTTGGATCTGGCTTTTGTGGGTTGTAGTCATTGCCCACGACTCGCATCCATATGTCAAGACTGGGACATCAAATAGAAATAACTCGAGCACTAATTCTTGAGAAACTGATGACTTCAAAATGGCATTGGTTAAACAATAAAGGCAACGGCTGGGTCTAGTTAGAGAGAAAGTTTCAGGAAGATTCTAAAGCCATGGAATCTTGATTGGCTTAGAGTTAAATCTATTTTATGATACCATTCACATCTACTCACACCACATTCAGGTTTCTTGTAGGGTCTCTCTGCACATGCCAACAACTCAAGCTAGTGTAAGAGGAACTGTTTTCGGCTTTAAATTTAATATTAAAGATCTGCGGCAGTTTATCACATTTTCTCTGACCACTTGCGTGATTAAGCGTCATGAGGAGAAACACTTTTCATTCCTAAACAAGGTGTATTGATTTGGCTGTCATTTGTTTCCATTGTTCTGCTATGAGCAGTTTTAAATCCGGTGTCAGCTTACTGTGCCTGTTGCAACCTCACTAGACCTTTTTTAGTCAGTACTTGTCAGGGACATATATTTAATAAAGCATGGACAGAAAGAACACTCAAAGAAGTCTGGCAGAGAGCTACTGTCAAGGCCATATGAAAGAAAAAAGGAAAATAAAAAAGAATGTAACATCAATGCAGGCATTTCCTTCCTAACCATGTCTGAAAAAACAAGAGATCAAATCCAACACAAAAATAACTCTAATATAATGGTAATCATTGTACGGTTCTGAAACAAAGAGAACAATAAAAATGATGACCAAGCAGTTACCAACTTTCATAAATAGGTTCTTGTGCAGAACAGAACAACTGAAATGGTATAACAGGAAGTGACATAAAGAACCAAATACCAGAGGTGAGAAAAAAAAATGGAGGTGAACAGGATACACAATGAGGAAACCAGTTAATAGTCACCTTATTCTGGAATCCTCTCAAAAGAAATATAAAGGGAAACCAAAAAAACGTGTAGAAAAAAGATCTGAACACCAAGCAGAAGACATATAAAGAACTTCAACACATGGAGCAAGACATGAGAGAATGGCATTAAGTGAACATATTTTTGGTGATGCCTAGATGGCAGGGAGGATAGTGTGATTCGCTTGCATAGCTAGGCGGGGTTGTCACACGGAAGGTCCTGGGTTCGAGTCCTGGGTAAGCCACCCATGTCTGTTGTTTTTCTGTTGTCTAGTGTTCTACTTCTTTATTTCTTACGAGTGCCTGAAAACATACCTTTATGTTTGTCTAATATTTATTAAGTGAAGGCATATGCTCTACTAAACAATGAAAGACAAATAAAGCAGAAGTATGTTTACCACCATTATGGAACAGTAGATGAAGACTGAAATGAGAGTTCAAGAAAATAAAGTAATCTGTCATCTCATCCAAGTTTTCAAGTATTCTAAAATCCCAAAGACTACATAGAAACAACAAATAAATGCAGAATTTATTCTAACATTATGCTACAAATATAGTTCCCAAAGGTCACTAATCTGAGGTTGCACATTATGCTGGCAGCTTCATCATGTAAAACATATGGCTACATAAACTACCTCTGCAGGAGCAAGCACTTTGACACAGGCTTCCTACAAGGGGGCCAACTGAGGCCATATGGAGCAATCATGAGGTGATGACATAGGCCTGCTATGAATGTCAAATCTGGATATTAATCAACAAGTAAGACAGAGAATGCAACCCTTGTGAAATGAGATGTCTCAGAGACAAGCAAATAATGAAACATGAAAAAAAACCTGTTAGCATGAAATGATATCAGAGATGTTGGAACATCAGGCCTACCAGAAAGACAACAGTGAAAAACAAAGAGTAGCCTAAAGTTGGCAAGAACAACTTGCGAGAATAAATCCTGACCAACCAGGAGCACAAGTAAATAACATAAAAATCGAAGCAACCAAGAACAGGCAACAGCCCAAGAGAATAAGTCAAGGGGTAGACTGATCTCTGACATAGCAAAACACATGATAGCACCTCCGTCCATAATATGTGCTCTGGATCTGAAACCATTAGGCCTAAGTAACGCAACCTGCCATTCTTCATGGCATTAGCAGCAAATAACGATCTGCGAAAACCTATAACAAACTCTACAGAAAGTGTCTCTCTTTTCGCTGACTACATCCTGTTTCGATACTGCTGGTCTGAAATGTTGAGTTCTGTATAGGCCTACGAAAAAAAAATTTTCTGCGACTGCTTTATCTGATATCATTAACCAGCGGCACTTGGGCTTTCAGCCCTTCGGCCCAATGACATATCATTGCGAGGCTGGGGAACCTGAGGACTTTCCTTCCAACCCGGTCAGGAGCTTCGCTCCTTCCCATCCACAGAGGGTTCATCACAGGAGCCGTTCAGGCTATTCAGTCAAATTTCCGGCCGTAAACATTTCTTCAAACACCGACGCCCGGGTTTGAACCATGAACACCTGGTCGCCAGTACAACGCCGAAGCCATTACACCAGCGCGGCTCCCATCTGATATCATAAATCCAGTCAATGTACAGTAGAGTTCTACCCTTTCGCCGACCGCTCTATCAATGAAAGGTTACTATTCGCGTGTCCTTAGAATAGCCGCCAAACTAGCAAAAGTCACATCAACTTTACTTACTAATGTGAACTGGCCCAAAAGTTACCGGCCATACTGATGTAATTAGCCTAGGTGGTTCTTAAGCTACTTTCACTTTTTCCTCCGAACATTAAATACGAGATACTGTTCTAAATTGAGCTTGCAGTGTTTGTTTCCGTCGTGCGTGTCTATCGATACGGATTACATAGCTAAATCACAGGTTGATCCTTCGCACTCCAATAAATTATTTTATTTTTGAAAAATTTAATCAACAAGTTGTGTGTAAAATATGTCATATATGATGATGAGTTGGAAATACAAACATGAAGCTATTTATCACTGCTGTTTTTATCAAGAAAATTGAAACCTTGACAACTTGTAATAATGGGGTAAATATATTTATTGTATGCGCATCCTCTTGTAAAACCCTATCTTCTACAAGTTCCTACTATAACTTTAAAGATTTAGTGAAGGTCTTTTGAGCAAATATTTCCTCCATTAAACGCTGAAGAAATTGTGTAAGCTTTGTTTCACTTGTGGTTTATGTGGTGTGAATTTTCGTCTATTTCCCAGATTACGGAACTATTGCCATTACAGCAAGTCATGTGACCAAACATGGTGTCTTTGGTGTCAACCCCTCAGTCTCGGTACTAGCCTACTATATGAGACTAGTTTTGTTAAATAACGATTGATGGATGCATTCAACTCATTTATTTTTTTCAGAATAGAATCAGGAGTTCGACATGCAAACGAGTGAGGACCCAGTTGTGAAAAACCCGTTCAATTTACCAACCTATCAGGTTTGTTGATATAGATGGTCCTAATTGTCGTCTTCGTCAGCTATTGGGACATTATCAACACGGGTCTTGCTAAGAAGTTTGAAAGGTCATAGATTGCTTGCAAGCACAAGACAATGATTATGTTCACTAAATATTTCATTAGAAGCCCAATTGATTATGGGAGCATACTGTGCAGCACATAGTAACTACATTAAATCAGACCATTTAGCACCAAGCATTATGTAGCCCTACTATATAACAGGTAGGCCTACAATCAAATCAACATCGACGGGTGATCTGGAGGTGGCTTTATGAATTCTACTTTTGGAGCGACAGAGAAATTAACTACGACCAATTTACATTACCAAAATTGTGTTGCACAAGATTCATCCAGCTTTTGTCAGGAATCAACTAACAACTCAGACCAGGTCTATGAGAACCAGAAGATACATTAACAGAGGGTAAATTCATGGAGGAGCTAGTAAGACAAAGTATCCCATTAACTCTTTCATTCCAGAGTTATTTTGCACGCTGTGCCAGACTTTTTTTGTGGGCAGAATTTTATAGAGTGAAGTGTTCATCTTTCAGTCTAAATTTGTTTGTGAATTTTCCTTTGAACATGTACTTATTATATACCAAACTGTAGGGAAATTGATAGAGAATTCAAATATATAATGTCTGGTAGTGTTAACACAAGTATGTTCGGTATACTTAAAACATTTTGCATGTAAAATTGAAAAACGCTAAAATGTTGACTGTAGAATACGATCTTACCAAAGACAAATTACTGTTGTAGACAATAAAACTTTCTATTTAGTCTTCAAACATCAAGTTAATCCATATACAAGTAAAAAAAAAAACATGCTTATGGCCACAATTAGTACATTTAGTGTTATTCACACCAGTTTTTCCGTGGTCCTTTGTAAGAAAAATATAAATTATGCAATCGTGCATTACGTAATTTTCAAACAAATAAAGAAGAATAACGTCATATAAAAACTTTTTTACTCTTGTTTAATGTTTTAATTGTATCCCTAGCTTTATTTTCTACCAAGAACTAGTGATTAGATGTTACGGTAGGTCTAGTTTTGTTGCTTTTTGATCGGCCAGAATACGACTACGCCCACTCATCAACTAAACCTAGTGTGTCTAGCTTTTCTGCACAGATTCCGTATTTTGACAACAAACTGTGACTACCAAACAATCATCATCAATGTCAGCAATGTTTCAAAGTAGTTTGACACATTTATTTGCTTAGGAGACTTAGAAAATGTAAATATAAAGCGAGACATATTTCTCTAGCAACAACAACGAAAAACGCAAACACGCAAATCTTCACAAAAATTGTGATAATAACATCAAAACACGCACATGTGCTGATTAACTACAGTCAAATTAGTTGTTTAGATAGTAGCGGAAGTCATTCTATGAGTTTTAATATATGAACTGCATTAAACGGACGATTTTTAAGGTTTATGCGTGATAAACTAAAAACCACGCTGTGAGCGTTGCTCTGGCACGGCGCGTTGAATTTTGCAACGCTCAGAGCGTTGGTATGGAGTCAAAGAGTTAAACCCTTGATTGGTTATAATTATGATAGGCCTATATATTGTGATAAAATCTGATTTCTGATATCTAAATATAGTATCTTCTTCCCCCTCCACTCAGTCCAAACAGAGTAAATCAAAACTGTAAAATTGTGTGAATGTATGTGTGTGTGCCCTCCCCTTTCCAAAAAAAACAAACAAATATGAACAAAAAAGTAAAGTCTCTCATAACTGCCTTGTTGTTAACAAGGGGGAAAGGGGTGAGGAAGCTCAGGGGTGTCTGGGAAAACACCCAGTCCACCAGTCATCCATATGAGCACCCCATCAGACTACCCCTTATCCTCACACCATAGATACAGAAAGAAGGATGATGATGCTTCTACCTCAAGGGAGTGTCCATAAGATAATTCAGAAATCAAGAACAATGCTGAATTGGACTGAGCAGTTGTTAACTTTCTATCTGCTTAAAACCTTTTATGAAGAATTATTAGGTATATTAGCCTGTTCAAGCCCCCAACTGATTTAATTCAGTGAAATCTTAATTTAGTAGCTGTTTTAAGTGTATTTAAGGCGACTGAGACATACGGGTGCAGTACATTCAAAAGGATTAAATCAACTATAAATTTGTATATAAATAAATAACAAATTTAATAATCCATTATATTTAACAGTGTACAGTGAATAATTCTCTTTTTAAAAAAAAAGGTTATCATCACAGGGTGATGTTATGGTAATTGAGGGAATTTTCTTAAAGTTCACTTGGCAGCTTTTAAGTTTGTACTTAGCTGCCAGTAAGTTTGGTTTCTGCTCCAGCCGATGGTTGGTTCTTTGCAGGTTATGAACTGATGCACTCTCGTCACTGGTCAAGTCTGGAGGTTGTGACACTGTTAAAGTTTATTTTCTTTAACGTCAACAGGCCATACCGGCCACCACTTTATGTTACCACCAACAGTTTGGGTCCACACACTTTATGTTAAGGATACGTAAGTGGGGTAGGAGGAAACTGTTAATGTAATCGCTGATGAATAAAATCAGCATAGGTCGGGCTTACGAATGGCTGACAGGTGTGTGAATATGTAGATGTCAACATACGCGAATGTTAAAGGGTTCTGGCATACCTGGACAAACTGGAACCTCACACCACAGCAAAACATAGGAGTCAGGGAATGTCGGAACGAGTGGTAACGTAATACAGTTTATTACGATAGACTCACGTAGACATCATGGGACGACATTTTATAACAAATCATGGAGCATCAACGGTTCACAGCATAATCATACAGCATCAGGTACAAAATATCCGTCACATCGGTTGCATAAACCACAGGCCTCAGCACAGTACACTGTTACAATAAATATCCCTCAGGAACAAACTTCTAACATCTTAAATATCTAGTAAGTAAATCCAATGGGGAAAAAATAGGCTGCGTAACAAAGCAGCTCACAGTATCTCTTATTTCATAATAGACCATGGTAAACATCCATTAGGAACAAAGGTTTGTATGAATATCTTCATCAATAATAATACTCGCGGGCGGTATACTCCATTGCCTCAAAAAGATATCTTCAATATCACAAAAATTCTCCCCTTTACAAGAGAGACACCCTGGAACGCACTAGCAAGATGGGACCGCCATCCCGAAGCCCTGCCAGCAACACACTGTCCAGATCACCGACCCTTAGTTCAACTCCCCGTGAGAATTACTCATCACGGACTCACCGCTTGAGAACCCAGCTCAAAACTAAACCGCTTCTTCCCCCCAACTATCATTAAGAACCTTCGAACACTTTCTTTATCATATTTTTTAAAAAAAAGACTGACACAGACTCAGATTGAGCTATGCTCAAAAATTACAGAGCACCAAGCCCCCAACTGAAAAAAAATCATCTCATCACTAAAAGCTTGCTTACTAGCGTGTGTAATAAAAATCCGACCCATCCATATGAGTCTTTAACACTTAACTCCCATTAATAAAAATATGACTTAACAGACACGTTCCAAGAAATATCAGGGAGTAATCACAAAACCGGTCCAGCGTCTTCAAAACCTGTCTGATGCGTTGACAGCAGGCCACTTATACCACACACTTTGTTCCAGGGATAGTACCCTCAGCTGGTACCACCGACTAGTATAATGAAAGAAGAGAAACAAATACCCTCTTGAGTATTGGATTTCTTGACACACAATCATGTGCCCCACTTTTTCATTCCACCTTCCCATCTACCTCAGAACTTTACCCTCTCTGAGCATTAATATTAATCCAAGTGAGCGAAAAACATTCATTACATTTATACTGAATATCTTTACATTTGCACTGGTTGAAAAAGTGAATAATATAAGTATATACATCAGTTCTATCATCATCCATTCCCTGCTCCATATGGATCTTGGGACTACCTCTGCTTTTGGTTCTCTATGAGAAACTCGCATAAAGCAGTCACCAGCTCTTGCAGTGGTGGTTCATGAAACCATCATTCTATATTCTTCGTGTTAATCCGGCGAGCCCATGTTTGGTGCATGAGAATTTTACCAACATGACTGTCGGTCAGTATTGCATCATCTGTCTACTCTCTCAGCAGGGATGGTCAGGTAAACTGACATGATGAATTATTACAGGAAGAAGTGTAAACAATGACACGAAAATAGCAATACTGCTGGAGAGGAAAAGAGAGCGAACAAAATTATTATTATTAGCATTCATACCCTTTGACGTTCGCTGAGGGAGACTGAGAACCTGTGGGTTTTCCCGGAGCGCAGTGGTGTCGATTCTGAACAACAATTACAATAACATGCATGGGGAAATAGTGGCTGTGTTCTTTCTTCATCTTCTCAGGGTCATCCTTAGATACCTCATGAGATCTCAAAAGCTTATAGGAAACATTGTCAACCCAGGGGAAGAAAGGGAATGAAAAGTAATGAGCAACACTTAAAACACATACACAATCCTGTTTAAATAAAAGGTAGTGGGGTGGGGGGGGGGGGGGGGGGGGGGGGGGGGGGGGGGGGGGGGGGGGGGGGGGGGGGGGGGGGGGGGGGGGGGGGGGGGGGGGGGGGGGGGGGGGGGGGGGAGGGGGGGGGGGGCGGGGGGGGGGGGGGGGGGGGGGGGGGGGGGGGGGGGAGGACAAAGGAATGCTGTAAACCAGATTGTTTGAAATATAAAATTTAAGAATGGTATGGATCATAGCTAGTTTTATGAAGGAACTATATATTACACTAAATGATGTAAAGCTTTATTTTTTGCATTTCAGAGAAGATTGCGCCACCTACAAAGTATAGCTGTTCGCAATTTGAACTGCTCTGGGGATCAAGAGATTGATTTGTGTAACTTGACTGTCTACTTCACATTACACAAGAAAGTCAAACATAAAGGTGTTAATGAGTTCTCCACCTATTATATTTGTTCTCTGTATTAATCTTTTAATTTATTTTTCTTACGTTGTAACTCATTACAAGTAAAATGAAGTGCATTGTATTTCGTATGTGAAGTTCTGCACACATTTTAATACAGTTCCAGAATTGTGAGTTCTGTTGAGATATCTTAACTTTATCTATCTACAGGGTAATTATAAAGTCGCTGTGCAGTGAATTTGAAAAATATTTTAGAAATTACGTCACGAATGATGCAAATTTACGTCATGATATTCTGTGTTCCAATGCTGTGTTCCACAATCCCGTGTGCAGCATTACACAACAAACCCCAATTGAAAACCACATTTCTGGTGACGTCGTCTCGCCCGGGCGTAAATTTCACTGCACAGCGACTTTATAAACACCCTGTATAACAATATATTGTAAGTACCCTCCTTCAGTCACAACTGACTATGGGAGTGCACCCCTGAGGTGATAGCCCTCAGCTACTTTTTTACCTGATGTTGCTTTTGGCATGTTCTTTTCTATTCTGCTTGTTGTAAGAGTTTCTTTTCATCCAGTCTGAGGTGGCGCTGTAGGGAACATCATCACTTGGTGTGATAGACAGTTTTATCCTCCCATGTTGCTGGATTAATGTCCAGTGCCCTCATGTCTCTCTTGCACACATCGTTGAACCTCAGCTATAGTCTTTTGCCATCTGCCAGTTATCCATAGAAAATATGTAGTTACGTGTAAGGGATATAACCCAAAGATTCTGTTCCGGTGGTAAGATAGTATTAGAATAAATGATTTAACACGAGTTCCATATGAATGCAATGCAAAATAATACAGTTGTCAGTGGGAATGAATACGTGATTTTCCAGTTAGACAATATGAATGATTTACTGGGAGAGTAAGAAATGTATTGAGTTGGTTGATAACTAATTACTGCAGTGATTGTGAATGGTGATTAGATGTTTCTGGTCACATGACCTGAAGGTTGAAAGATGAATTAAACTTTAAGATTCAGTATGTTTATCAGCTTTCAGAGCAGGCACTTTCTTTCCATTATTGAAGTAGTCTCTTGTTGAAGCACAGATGCAATGTTAAGAAACAAAATCCTAGTGATGAATTAGTTACCCACAAATAATTTTCGACCAGTTGTACTTATACTTTAAAGCAGCGGTTCCCAACCTGTGGTACGCGTACCCCTGGGGTTGTGAAATTAATTCAATGCTATACTATACAACATGAACTGTGTGAGACAATCTCCGCCGTTTTTCTTGCGCGCCACTGTCATGCTGTCTGCTTGGACTGGCGTGTGTGAAAATCTATGGCGTTTCGTGTGACCACAATTCAATATTTTTACACAATAGTCTTCATTATGATGACTATGGGATTATAGTTGTGCCGTTGAATATTTCATCAAAAATATGACTATCTTGATATTCCACACTGTCTAATGTCCCGGAACGTCTAATGTACTGGAAGTAATAGTGTCAATCCTTGACCCAAATTTTACAAACGTGAGACAGTATTTCTATATACAGTAGTTTTTGTCAGCCTTACCCGGCTGTTCGAACGTAAACATGAAGTCCAACTTTTTTTTAAAGACCATCCTTTCCAACTTACTTCAAAGTTACACGACTGTGATTGGCTTCAGAGTCTTGCATACTTATCGGATATTTTCCTACAAATAAACAAACTAAATTTGGCACTTCAGAATAGCTCGGTAACGATCTTCAATGTTTCAGACAAAATTGAATCTATGATTAAAAAATTAGATTTTTGGAGGTCGTGTATTGAAAAAGGCCAGCCTGAGGTATTTGAAACTCTGAAAATTTCCTATCTGAGAACGAGCTGCACCTCTCCCGGGAAATGAGCGAGAAAATAATTGAACACTTGAAAGCGCTAAAATCATCTTTCGAGAAGTACTTTCCGAAACCTGGAAAAGAGAACTACTGGATTGTAAATCCCTTTGAAGAAGAATATTTCCAAGCAGCCACATTATCAATCAACGAAAAAGAGAAGTTGATTGAACTTTCGACTGATACTACTTTAATTGCTGAATTCAAAGGAAAATTCCTTATTAACTTTTGGGGAGACATCAGCAGAGAATATGAACAGCTGACCGACAAGGCGCTTAAGTTTCTGTTGCCATTTACAAATACTGAGCTGGTGGAGAGGGCTTTCTCTTCTTATTTCCGGGGGGGGGGGGTACCTTTATAAAATATAAATTACCGTAGTAAACTGAATGCAGGTCCAGAATTGAGACTGTATCTTACATGACTTGAACCTGATTTAAAAAAACTATGTGCCTCAAAACAAGCTCAAGGATCGCACTGAACATTTGTCATGGTCACGTGACATGTGTGTTATAAAATATTTTTAACAATAACAACGTTTTTATTATTATTATTAATAAATTAAATGTGTTAATTTTTATTGTAACTTCTGATTTTTTTAATGTAAAAATATATGCACTGTTTGTTCACCTTTTTATTACATTGTTTTTTAATCTCATGGTTGGCCCCTTTATTTCTGGTTATAATCTATAAATTTTGAATAAAGCAACTATATTAATTTCAAATATTTTGCTAATATTAGGGGTACAATTTATAGAAATGGGCTGATAAGGGGTACGCAAGTGAAAAAAGGTTGGGAACCGCTGCTTTAAAGCATAAATATGTCTCCATTTACAGTTTATATATTCTTCACTTTTCATAGTCTTCACTTTTCAAACTCATAAAAAAAAAATTTGATTTATATCCCATGTCTGCAGAACGGGAGAAGATCGGATACCACGACAAGCATGGGAAACAAAGAGCCAAGGATCCAGACCCCGAGGACGACCCAGAGTCTGCTGGGAGGACAACATTAGACAATCTTTGAAGGACCGAGGACTAGAATGGAACCAGGCCAGGAGGAAGACAGCCGATAGGATAGTCTGGCGCTCTCTCTTCCAAACCTCTACACCTCACGGTAGAAGGGGAACGACTAAGTAAGTAAGACTAAGTAAGTAAGTATTCAGGACTACTATCAACTCTTTCTAACCCAGGCTAGTTTTCCAGTTTTACCCTGACCCCAAAATGGAGGCATTTGTTTTTTACAAGTGATGTTTCAAAAACGGGCAGTAGGCATATATATTAATTCAGCAGATATATGCATTATGCATCAAATTGGCTGAATAATGTTGTGAAATGCGATGAGTTCTTATATGATGTAATCATTGTTTGTTATGTCTTGTAGTGCAGGTAAAGGATCCCGTTACACACCCATTGAGGCATATTGGGAATATGGTCTTCTTCTTCTTCTTCCGTCCTTAGCCAAAGACCGACCAAGCAGTCAGAGGCCATCACGCCTTGTGGCGTCTTAAGGGCAACAGCAGATTGATTTTCTCTGTTGTAGTTTCCCATCACGCCTAGCGGCGTCTTTAGGGCAACAACAAATAGATCCATCTGCCGTTGTTTCCGTAATCGGTGTGACAAGCCAACGGGTGATCAGCCCATTGGGTGGGAATATGGTGTTAGGCCCATATTTTCTTGACCATCGGCACACTAGGGGTGATGTGGTCAGCATCACGCCGGCCGCCTTAACCTTCCCAGAGTTGCTCTGGTACCCAATTCATGAGGCTGGGTCGACCCTGGAGCCACTTGCGGTCTAAAAAAATCCCACTTCAACTGAGGATTGAACCATGGACCACCAAGCTAGGAAGCCAGTGCACTAACCACTGTGCTACTGGGGCTCCGTTGTGAAGTGTAGAAACAATAAAAAATCAAAACAAAAAATGTATTAAAATTGTGCACTTACACGTAAATATTTCAGCTCTACTTAACTCTTTGTCAGTAAAAGCTCCAGAATCAAAACATATGTCTACTTGCAAATTAATTCAAAAGGTTTGATTACAAACAAATGAAAATTCTAATTTTTATGATTTTTGTTGTTGCAAAGTCACATATTGCTGAACTGGAATCTCACTTACACAGTCCTGTCCCATGAAGTTTAATTAATTTATTAATTAAAAATATAATTCCAAGAAATTTGTTACATGTCTTTCTCAGAATCGAAAATAGGTTATTATCGATATTGATAAAGCTAAAATTCATCTAGAAATAATATATTGCGGTTGATCCGTTGATAGTTTATGACTCTTATGTATGTGACGACGCTACTTGTAAACAAACAGCCTAATGACATAATTAATTGATAAATGTGTGCACAAATTAAGCACCAGAATACTTCTTTTGCTACCAGTTCAAAACATTGGTCCACAGGAAGTGTTCACAGGATGTGAACAAGCTTTTGGCCACTTATTTTGTAATTTTTCATTCCAATTTGGAATCTTATCAAGAGGGTGCACCATGTAGCCTGCAAGGTAGATCTGTAGGGTAACCAGCTGCACCATATGGCTTGTGGGTTAGAATGAGTTAACGGCATAGCTATTTTGTAAATGTTCTTGTGCATTTGACAACACAAATAATCATTGACTAGAACCTGTGAACCTTACTGGAACTAATTACATTTGCTAATATTTCTTTTCACAGCATTCTACACAAGTGAGAAAATTACAGGATCTTTGGTGAGTTCATAAACTATTGAATGGTTATGTGCCCATGTTCCTCCTTGGTATTATATATTGCCATGTTATAGCAAGCATTTTAGAGGGTTGTATTATACTGCAGCAGATATTCCTGGGTGATGTGTTTAACGTCATTGTAAAAAAATGTTACTAGGAAACGCATTACTGCATTGAGACACAAATGCGCTTTGTGTGGTTTGTCATTTTCATCATCATCATCATCAGCTGCCATCTCCACAACGAAGGTTGGCTGTAATGGATCTCTAACGTCTTCTGTCGCTTGTTTTGGTGGTGCACTCTGAAAGACTCTTTCCTGTCCATCTCTTGATGTTATCTTCCCACTTATAGCGCTGTCTTCCCCTTGCACGTTTGCCTTTACCTCTCCCTTCTGTTATGCCTTTTTATGTGGCCAAAGTATTTTAGCTGCCGAACTTTGATCTCCCTTATTAGTTCTCTTTTCATACCTAGATTTTCTAGGACCTGCTTATTTGTTTTCTTCTCTTTCCACGAGATACGCCCCATTCTTCTATATATCCACATTTCAAGAGCCTCAATTCTTTCTTCCAAATGCTTATTCATCGTCCATGTTTCTGCACCATACAGAAATGCAGAAAATATATATAACACTTTATAATTCTCAGTTTTAATTTGTGAGATAACTGTTTAGATGTCAGTATATGTTTCATGTTGTTGAATGTAGCTTTGGCCATTCTTATTCTCTTCTTGATTTCTGTTTCACATCTGCCATCTTCTGTTATTATATGACCAAGATATACGTAGCTCTTGACTTGTTCCAGGATTTTCCCATTTACGCTTATCTTTAATGTGGGTTTGTCATTTTCACATTGCACTAAATCTGTTCTTCTTGTGGGGTTGTACACTTCATTGCAGCATCTGTCACAGGCCGTGCAATACAACAAACATGTTGATATTTCAGTTGTTATGTGACAGTTTTTTTGTCTGCCACATACACTTTTTTGTCAAGTAGCTGTCATACCCTCGACTACTAGGAAATGTGTGCCAGTGCGTATCTTTCCCAAACTCCTTTTCCAGTAGATGTACAAGTTTTTTTGTTTTGTTTCATGTTTCCATCATCCGTTAGATTACTTAATAGTTTTTTTTCTGTCACATACCCATGTTGCAGTGAAAATTCACATAATTATCTTCCACTAGATGTACAACAGTTTGTATCCAGGGCCCGCTCGCGAGCAGTGCGTCTGCGCCGGGCACTGGTTTGGGGGACGTGCTGGAATTTATTGAAATTATAAAAACATTACAGTTATAAAAGAACTAGAAAAATGGAACAGAAAATTTCACAGTAAATAATGATTTCTTTGTATGAAAGTGGGCGCCATCCTGCAACCTTGAACAATCCCTATGTCCTGCTCTGTTTGTATCTGTCAACTAGCGACCTTCCAGGTGATATGCGACGCTGTGCATCTTTTATGTACCCATCTTCAATTGATGTGACAGTGTGCCCCTGTCACATATCCATCATTTATGTGATAGTCACACAATTTTTGTGTAGTCTTTAAACTTTTACATTGTTTCTGTTTTATGGTCTCTAAACTTGTACATTATGGTAACATGTGCTGTAATATTATCACCTGCTTTGAAACTTCTATATCAACTTACTTAGTCGTTCCTCTTCTACCGTGAGGTGTAGAGGTTTGTAAGAGAGAGCGCCATACTATTCTATCGGCTGTCTTCTTCCTGGCATGGTTCCATTCTAGTCCTTGGTCCTTCAAAGATTGTCTAATGTTGTCCTTCCAGCAGACTTTGGGTTGTCCTGGAGGTCTGGATCGCTGGCTCTTAGTTTCCCATGCTTGCCTTGTAGCCGATCTTATATCAACCTGTTGTGTAATTATACAGGGGGGGGGGGGGGGGTGTGATGAGTCAAAGAAAGAACATGACTACTGCTCCTTTGAGCATGTCACATGATGCCAGTTTGTCCTGTGGGCTGGCAACCTCACAGCATGTCACATGATGCCAGTTTGTCCTGTGGGCTGGCAACCTCACAGCATGTCACATGATGCCAGTTTGTCCTGTGGGCTGGCAACCTCACAGCATGTCACATGATGCCAGTTTGTCCTGTGGGCTGGCAACCTCACAGTGTGTCAAACAAAATGCTACAGAAACCACAACACTACAATATTAATGCTTTGTACAGGCTTCCTGCAATGGGACCCGCTGCTGTAGTGGCTCCACGCGCAAAGAAAAATGTTGATAATTATAATCCACTAGTGTAAAAGCCCGTCTTAAGTTAGTTAAAAAAAGTTAGTTGCTTATCCTTTACAGGACGTGGCAATCAACCCCAGCTTTTATTGGCTGTTTGTGATTTTTCTAGGCAATTTTTTTTCATTCAGTAGTTTGCCATTGCTTTCTGAACGATACGGCGCTTATACCATTGTTAAAAATCCACACAAAGCGATCTGCTACCAAACCGCCTGCAGCAGGTTTCTAACCTGGTATATCTGGATTATGAAACTGCGTTCATATCCAATAGGCCACAGACGCCGACAATTAAGACGTCTTAAGACGGGAATTAAATTCAAAAGCATCAATACCTAACGGCAATTTTACTTATTCAAAAGTATTTTTAAAAACCAAAATATTTGTTTTACATCTGATGTTAAAAGTCTGAACATGACAGAAGAGCATCTTGATTTTCTGTTGTTTTAATCTGGTACAACTTAAATCATGGATCTCTGCATCTTCCTGTCTCCAGAACATGTACTGTTTATCAGTTGTGTTGTTGACTTCTGTCCATACAATCAAACTGTTCATGCACACCGTCATTTGCGCACTTTTCTTTGTCGAGTGTTATTATTTTTGGGAGAGTACATATAAGGGAAACAATACAATTAGTGTCTAACTTTCAACCACAGTTGCATCCCTTAGCGTTACGTGCTGACAGAAGAGCTGGGATTTTATATATAGGATAATTGTGTTTTTTATTTCACAGAATCCAACATGGCAAAGCTTTGGCCTGCAGAGACGTGACACCAGTGTTGATCTTACAGCCAAATGTATCCTTTCCATGAAATTGTATAGTCACTGCTCTGTTCTGTTCCTTTTTTTTTTAAAATTGTCTTTTGACCTGTTACGTTATGTGGATTATTATTCCTGTTGAATCCTTAACCTTTGTTTGAAGCTGTGGTCGTAAGGATATGGTGTGGATATGGGGATGTGTTTAAAGTCAAAATTGAGGCAGAAGTTCATCTCTCTGGCCTTCTGTTCTTCTCGAACAAGGTATTATCAAGTGTGTTGGTTGTTGTTTTAGGTGGTATTAAATAAAGCATTAAGCATGGTATTTGTAATTCAGCAGATCAGCTATAGCAATCCAAAAAAACTTACTTAGTCGTTCCCCTTCTACCGTGAGGTGTAGAAGTGCAATCCAAAAAAAAAAAACTAATCATAATGTACAGTCATCATCATCAGCAAGGTGTGAAGTGTATTATTTTGTTTATGAATGAGCGTCAGATTGGTTAGAGTACTTGCTTCTCGAGCTAAAGTTACCAGGTTCAAATGTCACAGGATAGTGTTACAGAGACATTGTCATGGGATAGTGTTACAGAGACAGTGTCATGGGATGATAGTGTTACAGAGACAGTGTCATGGGATGATAGTGTATAGTGTTACAGAGACAGTGTCATGGGATAGTGTTACAGAGACATTGCCATGGGATAGTGTTACAGAGACATTGTCATGGGATAGTGTTACTGAGACAGTATCATAGGATAGTGTTAAAGAGACTGTGTCATGGGATAGTGTTACAGAGACAGTGTCGGGAGATAGTGTTACAGAGACATTGTCATGGGATAGTGTTACTGAGATATTGTCATGAGATAGTGTTACAGAGACAGTATCATGGGATAGTGTTAGAGAGACAGTATCATGGGATAGTGTTACAGAGACAGTGTCGGGAGATAGTGTTACTGAGACAGTATCCTGGGATAGTGTTACAGAGACAATGTCATTGGATAGTTTTACAGAGACATTGTCATGGGATAGTTTTACTGAGATAGTTTCATGAGATAGTGTTACAGAGACAGTGTCATGGGATAGTGTTACTGAGAAGATGTCATGTGATCATGTTACTGAGGCAGTGTCATGGGATAGTGTTACTGACACAGTGTCATAGGATAGTGTTACAGAGACAGTGTCATGAGATAGTGTTACTGAGAGAATGTCATGCGATTGTGTTACTGAGGCAGTGTCATGGGATAGTGTTACTGAGACAATGTCATGGGATAGTTTTACAGAGACATTGTCATGGGATAGTGTTACTGAGACATTATCATGGGATAGTGTTAAAGAGACAGTGTCATGGGATAGTGTTACTGAGACATTGTCATGAGATAGTGTTACAGAGACATTGTCATGGGATAGTGTTACTGAGACAGTGTCAGGAGATAAGGTTACAGAGACATTGTCATGGGATAGTGTTACTGAGATATTGTCATGTGAAAGTGTTACTGAGACAGTGTCAGGAGATAGTGTTACTGAGACAATGTCAGGAGATAGTGTTACTGAGACAATGTCAGGAGATAGTGTTACTGAGACAATGTCAGGAGATGGTGTTACTAAGGCAATGTCTGGAGATAGTGTTGCTGAGACAATGTCAGGAGACAGTGTTACTAAGACAGTGTCATCAGATAGTGTTATGAGACATTGTCATGGGATAGTGTAACAGAGACATTGTCATTGGATAGTGTTACTGAGAAAATGTCATGGGAAAGTGTTACTGAGAAAATGTCATGGGATAGTGTTACTGAGAAAATGTCATGCGATCATGTTACTGAGGCAGTGTCATGAGATAGTGGTACAGAGACATTGTCATGGGATAGTGTTACTAAGAAAATGTCATGCGATTATGTTACTAAGGCAGTGTCATGGGATAGTGTTACTGAGAGAATGTCATGCAATCATGTTACTGAGGCAGTGTCATGGGTTAGTGTTATGGAGACAGTGTCATGGGATAGTGTTACTGAGACAGTGTCATGGGATAGTGTTACAGAGACAGTATCATGAGATAGTGTTACTGAGACAATATCAGGAGATAGTGTTACTGAGACAATGTCAGGAGATAGTTTTACTGAGACAATGTCAGGAGATAGTATTACTGAGACAATGTCAGGAGATAGTGTTACTGATACAATGTCAGGAGATAGTGTTACTGAGACAATGTCAGGAGATAGTGTTACTGAGACAATGTCAGGAGATAATGTTACTGAGACAGTGTCATCAGATAGTGTTACTGAGACAGTGTCATCAGATAGTGTGAGAAATTGTCATTAAATAGTGTTACTGAGACAATGTCAGGAGATAGTGTTACTGAGAGAATGTCATGCAATCATGTTACTGAGGCAGTGTCATGGGTTAGTGTCATGGAGACAGTGTCATGGGATAGTGTTACTGAGACAGTGTCATGGGATAGTGTTACAGAGACAGTATCATGAGATAGTGTTACTGAGACAATATCAGGAGATAGTGTTACTGAGACAATGTCAGGAGATAGTTTTACTGAGACAATGTCAGGAGATAGTATTACTGAGACAATGTCAGGAGATAGTGTTACTGATACAATGTCAGGAGATAGTGTTACTGAGACAATGTCAGGAGATAGTGTTACTGAGACAATGTCAGGAGATAATGTTGCTGAGACAGTGTCATCAGATAGTGTTACTGAGACAGTGTCATCAGATAGTGTGAGAAATTGTCATTAAATAGTGTTACTGAGACAATGTCAGGAGATAGTGTTACTGAGACAATGTCAGGAGATAGTGTTACTGAGATAATGTTACTGAGACAGTGTCATCAGATAGTGTTACTGAGACAGTGTCATCAAATAGTGTAACTGAGAAATTGTCATCAGATAGTGTTACTGAGACAGTGTCAGGAGATAGTGTTACTTAGGCAATATCAAATAATAGTGTTACTGAGACAATGTCAGGAGATAGTGTCAATGAGGCAATATCAACAGATAGTGTTACTGAGACAATGTCAGGAGATAGTGTTACTGAGACAATGTCAGGAGATATTGTTACTGAGACAGTGTCATCAGATAGTGTAACTGAGAAATTGTCATTAGATAGTGTTACTGAGACAATGTCAGGAGATAGTGTTACTGAGGCAATATCAAATAATAGTGTTACTGAGACATTGTCAGGAGATAGTGTCAATGAGGCAATAGCAACAGATGGTGTTACTGAGACAATGTCAGGAGATATTATTACTGAGACAATGTCAGGAGATAGTGTTACTGAGACAATGTCAGGAGATAGTGTTACTGAGGCAATGTCAGGAGATAGTGTTACTGATGCAATATCAACAGATATTGTTACTGAGACAATGTCAGGAGATAGTGTTACTGATGCAATATCAACAGATATTGTTACTGAGACAGTGTCATCAGAAAGTGTTACTGAGACAATGTCAGGAGATAGTGTTACTGAGACAATGTCAGGAGATAGTGTTACTGAGACAATGTCAGGAGATAGAGTTACTGAGACAGTGTCAGGAGATAGTGTTACTGAGACAATGTCAGGAGATAGTGTTACTGAGACAATGTCAGGAGATAATGTTACTGAAACAGTGTCTTCAGATAGTGTTACTTAGAAATTGTCATCAGATAGTGGTACTGAGACAATGTCAGGAGATAGTGTTACTGAGGCAATATCAACAAATAGTGTTACTGAGACAATGTCAGGAGATAGTGTCAATGAGGCAATAACAACAGATAGTGTTACTGAGACCATGTCAGTTGACAGTATTACTGAGACAATGTCAGGAGATAGTGTTACTGAGACAATGTCAGGAGATAGTGTTGCTGAGACAGTGTCATCAGATAGTGTTAATGAGATTATGTCAGGAGATATTGTTACTGAGACAATGTATTCCGACAGTGTTACCATGACATAGTTGTCAGGAGATAGAGTTACTGAGGGGCAGAAAGAACATAGAAATTATAATTGCTAATTCTTGTCCAAAAAAATATAGAAACAAATGAGTGACCTTGAACACAATTTAGTGCCTTCAGTGGTGGTCACATATAACAAAAAAATTGTTGTTGAAACATCTTCTGTGATTGTGTTACATGTATGTTATAAAAGAAACGTTCTGCTGCACCAGTATTCATTGCTTTTGTCTCACAGCTTCAAGTACCAGGGGTCAAACATCAGACAGACACCCTCCTGTTTGGACTGTTCAACAATTTTTTCATTCACTATGACAAAGCCACTGAAAATCCACAGTTGGAACAATGGGTATACTTGTGCTTCTTAGCGTACATGTTCTGTTAGCATAACTAATCTTCTACACCCCACATGAGAACAGTCTGTACATGATATACGTGTTGTGTATCTTTAGCTCATGATCATCATTACTCGTCAGCTTCCGAAGTAGTTTAAGCCTTCAGTAAATTCATGCCAGGTCTTCCCATCCTGTGTCATCCTGTGCCATCTTCACAAAACCTTTACATGTCTTCTTGATCCCTTTCATCTCTGTCTCCAGCTCTCTTCTCCATGTGTTCTTTGGTCTCCCTCATCCCCTTCATCTCTGTCTCCAGTTCTCTTCTTCATGTGTTCTTTGGTCTCCCTCATCCTCTTCATCTCTGTCTCCAGTTCTCTTCTCCATGTGTTCTTTGGTCTCCCTCATCCCCTTCATCTCTGTCTCCAGTTCTCTTCTCCATGTGCTCTTTGGTCTCCCTCATCCCCTTCATCTCTGTCTCCAGTTCTCTTCTCCATGTGCTCTTTGGTCTCCCTCATCCCCTTCATCTCTGTCTCCAGTTCTCTTCTCCATGTGTTCTTTGGTCTCCCTCATCCCCTTCATCTCTGTCTCCAGTTCTCTTCTCCATGTGCTCTTTGGTCTCCCTCATCCCCTTCATGTCTGTCTCCAGTTCTCTTCTCCATGTGTTCTTTGGTCTCCCTCATCCCCTTCATCTCTGTCTCCAGTTCTCTTCTCCATGTGTTCTTTGGTCTCCCTCATCCCCTTCATCTCTGTCTCCAGTTCTCTTCTCCATGTGCTCTTTGGTCTCCCTCACCCCCTTCATGTCTGTCTCCAGTTCTCTTCTCCATGTGTTCTTTGGTCTCCCTCACCCCCTTCATGTCTGTCTCCAGTTCTCTTCTCCATGTGTTCTTTGGTCTCCCTCATCCCCTTCATCTCTGTCTCCAGTTCTCTTCTCCATGTGTTCTTTGGTCTCCCTCATCCCCTTCATCTCTGTCTCCAGTTCTCTTCTCCATGTGCTCTTTGGCCTCCCTCATCCCCTTCATCTCTGTCTCCAGTTCTCTTCTCCATGTGTTCTTTGGTCTCCCTCATCCCCTTCATCTCTGTCTCCAGTTCTCTTCTCCATGTGTTCTTTGGTCTCCCTCATCCCCTTCATGTCTGTCTCCAGTTCTCTTCTCCATGTGTTCTTTGGTCTCCCTCATCCCCTTCATCTCTGTCTCCAGTTCTCTTCTCCATGTGCTCTTTGGTCTCCCTCATCCCCTTCATCTCTGTCTCCAGTTCTCTTCTCCATGTGCTCTTTGGTCTCCCTCATCCCCTTCATCTCTGTCTCCAGTTCTCTTCTCCATGTGTTCTTTGGTCTCCCTCATCCCCTTCATCTCTGTCTCCAGTTCTCTTCTCCATGTGTATTTCAGTCTTCCTGTACAACTTTTACCCTGGGGTACCATTTCAATCTTTCTATTTTATGAAAGCAACCATTTATGAAAGTCTGGAGCTTTGTTCTTCATGTTTCAGAGCCACACAAAATGACTGACAACATTTAAGTTGAAGATTCTGATTTTTGTGTTGAACTTTATTTCTGTTGAAATATATGTATGTATATGTGTGTGTGTGTGTGTGTGTACATATATATAAGACAATAAGATAAATAAGACAAGGAAAGAACCTGAGGTGATGGCACAGGACATGAGAACTTGGGCATGAACTAAGTGGAAGCCTACGCTCCACAAACAGACAAAAAATTAAAACAGAAAAAGATAAAACACTGGCATGCTTCACTATCAACATGCTGTGCAGACTGCACCTTTGAATACACTTTTTTAGTCTTTCATTATCAACAACCCTCACACTTATTTCCCCTTTTACGCTCCATATGGAGCATGTAGCCACCACCACTGCTGGCCCCTTGTAGCAACTCTGCACTATGGCCCCTTGTAGCAACCCTGCACTATGGCCCCTTGTAGCAACCCTGCACTATGGCCCCTTGTAGCAACTCTGCACTATGGCCCCTTGTAGCAACTCTGCACTATGGCCCCTTGTAGCAACTCTGCACTATGGCCCCTTGTAGCAACCCTGCACTATGGTCCCTTGTAGCAACCCAGCACTATGGCCCCTTGTAGCAACCCAGCACTATGGCCCCTTGTAGCAACCCAGCACTATGGCCCCTTGTAGCAACCCTGCACTATGGCCCCTTGTAGCAACCCAGCACTATGGCCCCTTGTAGCAACCCAGCACTATGGCCCCTTGTAGCAACCCAGCACTATGGCCCCTTGAAGCAACCCAGCACTATGGCCCCTTGTAGCAACCCAGCACTATGGCCCCTTGTAGCAACCCAACACTATGGCCCCTTGTAGCAACCCAGCACTATGGCCCCTTGTAGCAACCCTGCACTATGGCCCCTTGTAGCAACCCTGCACTATGGTCGCTTGTAGCAACTCTGCACTATGGCCCCTTGTAGCAACCCTGCACTATAGCCCCTTGTAGCAAACCTGCACTAAAGCTTTGATGTGTCCTGGCTTTGGATGGTTTCTGTAGTGAGTTATTTTACATGATGACGTTACCAGCCCATGCACAACCATACAATAATCATCTCTTATGGCATGCTTGTAGCAGCAGTAGTCTAACTGGTCTCCTCACAAACCCCCAGGAACTACAAATGGGCAAACCTTCACATCTATCATGTTTATTCAGTAGTTTATTCCTTACTGGTCTCCTCACAAACCTCCAGGAACTACAAACGAGCAAACCTTCGCGTCTATCATGTTTATTCAGTAGTTTATTCCTTACTGGTCTCCTCACAAACCTCCAGGAACTACAAACGAGCAAACCTTCGCGTCTATCATGTTTATTCAGTAGTTTATTCCTTACTGGTCTCCTCACAAACCTCCAGGAACTACAAATGAGCAAACCTTCACATCTATCATGTTTATTCAGTAGTTTATTCCTTACTGGTCTCTTCACAAACCTCCAGGAACTACAAATGAGCAAACCTTCGTGTCTATCATGTTTATTCAGTAGTTTATTCCTTACTGGTCTCCTCACAAACCTCCAGGAACTAAAAACGAGCAAACCTTCGCATCTATCATGTTTATTCAGTAGTTTATTCCTTACTGGTCTCCTCACAAACCTCCAGGAACTACAAATGGGCAAACCTTCACATCTATCATGTTTATTCAGTAGTTTATTCCTTACTGGTCTCCTCACAAACCTCCAGGAACTACAAACGAGCAAACCTTCACGTCTATCATGTTTATTCAGTAGTTTATTCCTTACTGGTCTCCTCACAAACCTCCAGGAACTACAAACGAGCAAACCTTCACGTTTATCATGTTTATTCAGTAGTTTATCCCTTACTGGTCTCCTCACAAACCTCCAGGAACTACAAATGGGCAAACCTTCACATCTATCATGTTTATTCAGTAGTTTATTCCTTACTGGTCTCCTCATAACCCCCCCAGAAACTACAAACGAGCAAACCTTCACATCTATCATGTTTATTCAGTAGTTTATTCCTTACTGGTCTCCTCACAAACTGACAGAAACTGCAAGCAGACAAACCTTCACATCTGTCATGTTTATTCAGTAGTTTATTCCTTACTGGTCTCCTCACAAACCTCCAGGAACTACAAACGAGCAAACCTTCATGTCTATCATGTTTATTCAGTAGTTTATTCCTTACTGGTCTCCTCACAAACCTCCAGGAACTACAAACGGGTAAACCCTCATCTGTCATGTTTATTCAGTAGTTAATTCCTAAACGAGTGTGACAGTTTTTCTTATAAACAATGTCAACCAGGTGGCACTTTCGGTGAGTTAATGCTCAATTACGTGCAAGAGGCTAGTGGAGATGTTTGTTATAGCAAGAATAAAGCTTCTCTTTCCTGCATGATCTAAATACCTGGAGTATAAGGGGAAATGATGATCAGGATATGCTAACTTTAACCTCTGAACTATTCAATTTAAGAATATTTAATATATATAATCTCAACCCGTAACCTGTCATGGGTCATAGGGGTGCCATGGTGGAAGAATCAGCAGACAGGGTCCTCCACTGCTCTCTATCCTCAGCAATGCGTACAAGTGTGGAGAAACCGTGTCCTGCCCATTCTTTGATGTTATCAGCCCAGGATTTTCTTTGCCTTCCTCTTCTCCGTTTACCTTCGACTGTTCCCTGGAGGATCGTTTTCGAAAGGGAGTCATGACGAGTTACATGCCCAAACCAGGCAAGCTTTCGACGTTTCACTACTGACAAAAGTGGTTCTTGGTGGCCTGCATAGGTGTTTATCTTCTCTCTACCATAGACATTTGTTTTGTGCTCTTTATAGCAAATGCGCAAAATTCTTCTATAATATTTACATTCTATAACACACGCACGCACGCACGCACGCACGCACACACACACACACACACACACACACAGAGAGAGAGAGAGAGAGAGAGAGAGAGTAAAAAAGGATCCCGTTACACACCTATTTAGGCATATTGGGAATATGGTGTTAGGCCCATATTTTCTTGATCATCGACACACTAGGGGTGATGTGGCCAGCATCACCCTGGCCACCTTAACCTTCCCAGAGTTGCTCTGGTAACCAATTCATGAGGCTGGGTTGACCCCGGAGCCGTTTGTGGTCTAAAAATAAGATATAAAGATATATATATATATATATATATATATATATATATATATATATATATATATATATATATATATATATATATATATATATATATATATATATATATATATATATATATATATATATATATATATATGAGCATCCTATTGACAGAGTGGTTAGAGCGCTGATCTCTCACAGCAATGGTGCTGGGTTCGAATCACGGTGCTGACCCGCCCCAGTCTACTCAGCTGTAAATGGGTACCTGACTGAGTTAGGGAAGGAAAAGTCATCAAGGAACGGAACTGGCCACCCCAGCTCTCGATGCTGGACCTATATATCTATGTGAAGGTTTGCCTGGGGTTGTAGTTTCTGGGGGTTGTAGATAATGAAGGACTAAAAAAGTGTATTCAAAGGTGCAGTCTGCAGAGCATGTTGATAGTGAAGCATGCCAGTGTTTTATCTTTTTCTGTTTTACTTTTTTTTGCTGTTTGTGAAGCGTAGGCTTCCACTTAGTTCATGCCCAAGTTCTCATGTCCTGTGCCATCACCTCAGGTTCTTTCCTTGTCTTAATTATCCCTTTTTTATACCGGCCTTCATTTATATTCTCCATGCATGTTTAAGTCTCAGTGTATTTCTTGTTATTTTTGAAGATTCCGGAACTAGGGACTAACTTGTAATACTATTATTAATTGTGCATTGTTCAGATCCCAGATACAGAGGTGGCCAAGACAGAAACACTTGGTGCTGTTAGAGTAGACCAATATGCATTACGACCATCTTACAGCACCAGCAATCTCAAAAGGTAATTGTGGTGACTGTTTTGTGACAGACATCCATTCCAACATAATATTGCAAGATCTTTCTCACGTTGACTATGGTACATTTGTAGTATTGATGTTACCCACTGTCTTCTTCTTCTTCTTCTTCGTTCGCCCTGAAAAGGACGGTGGTTGCGTTGTGTCTGTTTACGCCTAAGCTGTGATATCTGCACCTTTTGGTCGACACATCCGACTTCAGCACAGCATTTTTTAGGGACTGGGTTTGCCTTCCCATTGCGATCCACACTCGCTCAGCCAGACTGCACTGCTGCAGACTGTTTCCAGGACCACCACGTGGAGGTGGAGTACGGTCTTGACCAGCTCTGGTTTGCTGGTCCTGATGCAAGCAGTACAGCTATGGGTCGCTGACTGCATTCACTATTGCTGCATCTTGGGGTCCCACCCACTGTCTGACTGTCAACATATTGTAACAGTTACTGCATGTCTGTCTGAGTATCTACAGATATCTCTTAGCTCTGAGGGTAGATTTAGAAATCAATACTTACATTTTTTTTTTTTTTTTAACAAGTTAATGACAATTTAATTCTAAAAATTGGTACCTAAAAAGGATTTTTTTTTAAATTTAATATTTTGAAAGTACATATCTGCTAAACATAAAGCATCAAACTCTGACTCGAAGTTGTATTTATGAAGTTATAAGATAATCTTTAAGATTAGAACTTGGACAGTTTAATTTCAGTCCAGTGGGAACAATTTTTTTTTAATACGAGGGTTGCTCAGAAAGTAATGCCCCACATTTTCTTTCTCGGAAACTATTTATTCGCAATGTATGAAATTCACGCACAGTATAACTGGATATATCCTTTACACATGCTATTTTTCCACTTAATCTCCGTCCACTTCTACGACCTTACACAAGGGCATGCATGCCTTCCCTGGATCAGCTCATTTCCTGTTCATGTAGCCATGTTCTCACTGCATGAATCATGCTCTCGTCATCTTCAAACCTTGTCCCATGCAGTGCATCCTTCAGTGGCCCAAAAAGATGAAAATCGGAAGGCGCCAGATCAGGACTATTGGGGGAATGGGGGAGCACAGTCCAACCAAATTTGGCGATTGCCTACTGAGTTTTCAGACTTGTGTGAGGGCGGGCATTGTCATGCTGGATCAAAATGTCTACTGCATTCCTGTTAGGCCGCACTTGCCGGTAGCGCTGTTTAAGTTTGTTGAGGGTTTTGATGTACGCGTCTGAATTGATTGTCTCACCTCTGGGCATCACATCCACAAGAATCACTCCATCAATGTCCCAAAATACGGTCATCTTGACCTTTCCGGCGGAGGGAGTTGTCTTGAATTTCTTTTTTCGTGGTGATTGCGGATGATGCCACTCCATTGACTGCCATAGACTGTCTTTTCATCTCCGGCTCAAAATGGTGCACCCAGGTTTCGTCACCTGTGACGATCCGGGACAAAAAGGCCTCCCCCTCAGTATCAAAACGCTTCAACAATTCAGTACAGATGGTTTTCCTTTGACGTCTATGGTCGGTTGTGAGACTTTGAGGAACCCATCTTGTGCATACCTTCGAATATCCGAGAGCGTCGATAATTGCCATCGCACTTCCATTGCTGACTGAAAGCTGTAGGGCCAATTGTCGACTTGTGATGTGATGATCCTCACGAATAATGGCATCGCCACGCTGCAACATGTCTGGGCTGGTGGCTGTGGCAGTACGCCCAGACCACGGCCGATCATGCAGCTCCATCTCTCCACTTCCTGAAGCCTTAACTCTCTGAACCCAGCGTCTTACGGTGCTCCTATCGACTGCACAACTTCTATACACAGTACACAAACGTTTGTGAATGTTCCCCACACTTTCTTTCTCCGCCACCAAGAATTCAATTACAGCTCATTGTTTGAAACGTGTGTCGTACACAGGTGCCATTTTCACAGACTACTACAGCAGCGCTATCTGTCGGATGACCATGCATTTACGCACATGTACGCAGGAAACATCAGTGTTGCTACGTGTAAATTTTTACTTTGCTATCTTTATTCTGGGATGAGGAAAAAAAATGTGGGGCATTACTTTCTGAGCAACCCTCGTAGAAAATGTTATTTGATTTAATTGTAAAATATACTACATCCTTTTGTATTCAAGTAAAATATTTAGGATTTAAAAAAAAATGGAACTTCAAAGTTCTTTAGAAAAACAAATATAAAGATAGTCCCATGGCAAATACTGCTGTAAGGGAGTGAAGTGTTAGAGACCTCACTATATTAGGTCCAGCTTATGAAGTGAGGTGATCAGTTTCCTTTCTGCTGCCTTTGCCTTACCTAACTCAAGAGCAGTCAGATACCCATTTACAGCTGGGTAGACTGGAGCGTGGTACTGCCAGGTTTAACACCCAGAACCTGGTAACTTTGTCATGAGAGGCAAGCGCCAATTGAGTGCTGAAAATAACAAGAATAGGATATAATTCAGAGATGCCAGAAGATTATGAAATTATACAAGAAAACCTCATGAAGTTGCCAACAGATTATAGATACTACAAGAACTCTGTAGATCTGTAAGATAAAGACAAGAAAGATAGAGGTAAATTGGACACATGTTGAGGACACCAAAGTTTATCCTGGATAACATTAACCTTTAGCACGCTGGAGGCGGGAGCTCCCGCCTGAGTTTTCCTATGTTCTCCCAGCTGCAGGCGGTTTATCTCGACACTCGGATATCGTCGGCAAACCTGGATTCAAATCTGTGTGTACGTGACTTAACCCCGGATGTTAAAATTGACTCTTCTGTGAAAGAGATTTCACTTTCTTTTCCGGTTTTTATTTTAGTGATGGCTATCCGCGTTTATTTTCTGTGAATTTTTTTAATCGAAATGAATCGGCATCGAACACGCGGCCATTTTTGCTCTAATTTTATTGTATTCTGACGGCATGCGATGGGGATGAGATTTTTGTCTTTATAAGCGCTGATATCGGTTCTCAGAATATGTTTGATGGCCGAGATGGAAACGAATTTAGAATGTCATTGCTAGTATGTCTAATGTTAGGGGTTTAGGATTAGGTTTATGGAAAAGGTTAGGGTTACGGCCGAACGTCACTGCTGACGATGGCGTTTGTTGCTTTGCAACTGATGATGGTTGTAACGAAAAGATCGTCATTTGATTTGTATTGGTCAAATGACTCATTGAGGTGCAAGGGATAAGGACTATTCGTTTGTTGGTTATGTTTTTAAATTTAAAAAAAAATTTTTTAATTTACAAAACCATTTTTAAAAATTGTTTTATCGTTTTTTTCATCTTTCCATTCCTTTCTTCCTATCTCATCTAACATGTACACAAACAAAATTTACATCACCAGATTCATCATTCATTTATTTCTATGCAGTCCAAAAATTAGAGCAATTGACCAAAAAACAAAAAAACTATAAAATTTACAAATCATCCACTATACAACAGAAAAAGAATGCAGCTGCAGGGCACATTTTTGGGAAAAGAATGCAGCGTGCTAAAGGTTAACTAACCTGAAACCTCTTGTAAAAAAGAAGAAGGAAAAATCTGAAAGTACACGTGAACAGAGATCAAGAAGCTTCTTAGAGTACATGGAGAACTTATGAGAGGATGCATGTGGCGTATATACAACCAGCGTGCAATAGGAACAATTAACCTTTACCTACGTTGCATTCTTTTCCCAAAACAGTGCGCCTGCAGCTGCAATCTTCTTCACAACGCCCCATTTTTATAGTGGGTGACTTGTAAATTCTATAGTTTTTTTTGTTTTTTGGTCAATTGCTCTAATTTTTGGACTGTATAGAAATAAATGAATGATGAATCTGATGATGTAAATTTTGTTTGTGTACATGTTAGATGAGATAGGAAGAGAGGAATGGAAAGATGGAAAAAACGATAAAAAAAATAAAACATTTTTTTTATTTAAAAATATTTTTAAAAATTAAAAAAAATAACTAACAAACGAAGAGTCCTTATCTCTTGCATCTCAATGAAAGTCATTTGACCAATACAAATCAAATGACGATCTTTTCGTTACACCCATCATCAGTAGCAAAGCAACAAACGCCCTCATCAGCAGTGACTTTCGGCCGTAACCCTAAACCTTTCCCATAAACGTAATTCTAACCCCTAAAATTAGACATTCTAGCAATGACATTCTACTTTCGTTTCCATCTCTGCCATCACCCATATTCTGAGAACCGATATCAGCGCTAATAAAGACAATGTCCTTGCCATCGCATCTGAGTCAGAATCCATTAAAATTAGAGTGAAAATGGCCGCGTGCTCGATGCCGATTGATTTCGATTTAAAAAATTCACAGAAAATAAACGCCATTACACCCATCACTTTTTTAAGATCGGAAACGGAAGCTAACTCTCTTGCAAATAACATTAGAACTTAACATCCGGGGCTGAAATCACGTGTACACAACTCCTAATGCTAGAAACGATGATATCCTTAAGGCGACTTAAGTCGACAACAGCTGTCAGAACATAGGTTTTTTCGGGCGACACATGTCGCCAGCAGCATGCTAAAGGTTAACATTCATACCATTCAACATTTGCTGGGGGAGACTGAGCACCTATGGGTTTGCCCTGAGTGCAGTGATGTTGATTCTGAACAACAATAACAATTGAGAAGAGTGACCAAGAAATACCCGACAGTGCATGGAATAGAGCAAGGTTAGGCAACCAGTTGATCCCGATCTACCGGTAGATCCCAGTGGATGATTTAGTAGAACTTTAGGCAACTGCGGGGAAAAAAACAAGGAAATTTCGGACTAGACCTCTCCTGCCGACATTTAAAATCAGTGTCCCCAGTGTCTACTTGGTCATAGTGTATGGGCCAAATGAGGATGAGAGAGCAGAGGTCAAGGAGGAATTCTTCGAGCTGCTTCAAAGGACAGTGGATGACTGCCTAGATGAAGTTATCATGCTCGGAGATTTCAATGCCAGAGTTGGAAATGACCATGCTAGATGGGGTGGAGTTATCGGAAGATATGGAGAAGATACTCTCAGTGACAATGGAAAGCGACTCCTTAGACTCTGCAGTGAGCAGAATCTGATCATTACCAACACAAAGTTCCCCCATAAGCGCATACATGCATACACTAGGTGTGAACCAACAAAGAATGAGAAGTCAGTGATCGACTATGCCATTGTTAGGAGGAGCTCATTCAAATATGTCCGGGATGCTAGAGTCTGGAGGGGGCCAGAGATTGGAAGTGATCACTACCTGCTTACAATCAAAACAACAACTGAAAGAGTTGCTCAGCCTGGGAACTGCCCAGCATCACGCAAGAAACCAAGTAAACGAATGGAAGAAATGAGCATTAAGACCTACAAGCTGAGAGAGCCAGAAATTAAGACCAGATATCAGGGGCTTATTGCTACAGTAGTAAGAAACACAGAAGAACAACCTGATGACTTGGAAACCCTGTGGCTTAAATTCAAGGACATCATAAAGACAGCTGCTGCAGAAGCATGTGGTGAAGCCCGACTTGGGAACAAGAGAAAGAGGACACCTTGGTGGACAGAGGAAGTCAAAGAGATAATAAGAGAAGAAAATGGCATGGAAACAATACTTAGGAGCTAAAAACACAGCAGGACAAATGGAGAAATATAGAGAATATGTGATACTCAGAACAGAAGCAAAGAACAAGGTGCTAGCAGCAAAACAGAAGTCCTGGGAAGAATTTGGAGAAAAGCTAGAAAAAGATGCGCAAGAAAACCAGAAATTGTTCTATAAGACCCTAAAGAACATGAGGAAGGAAAAACAATGCCCTCTCAAATCTATAAAGGACAAGCAAGGCAAATTGCTTACTGCCCCGAAGAAAGTAATGGAAAGATGGAAAAAATATTTCTCAGAACTCCTTGATGGTGAGCAAGGTCAAGCATCAGAAATGATAACCACTAGCACAGAAGAGGAAACAAATGGCGATGAAGATGACATAAAGATGGAAGAACTGAAGGCAGCACTGGAGAAAATCAAGATTGGCAAAGCAGCAGGTCATGATGGTATAACACCAGAAATGGTTAAGTACATGGGAGCATCAGGCGACCTATTACTCTTAAGAGTCCTACAGGCAGCGTGGTGCAACAAGACCATACCAAAGGACTGGGAGATTGCCATCATAACACCAACTTTCAAAAAGGGTGACAATCGACAATGTGGAACCCATAGAGGCATATCCCTTCTCAGAGTCCCTGGTAAAATCTACTCTAGAATCCTAGAGCAGAGACTCCGACGCCTAGCTGAGCCACAATTGGATGAAGTCCAGTGCGGATTCCGAGTAAACCGAAGTACTCAAGACCTAATCTTCACACTCAGACAGCTGAGTGAAAAGGCCCTTGAGTATAAGAGTGAGATCCATCTTTGTTTCATAGATCTGGAAAAGGCATTTGACAGGGTCCCCTGGAGCAAACTTTGGGACTGTTTGGCAAGGAAGAACATTCCAGCACCTCTGATTCATTCTATACAGAGCTTCTACAAGTCTTGCAGAAATTATGTGAGGACAGCGAACCATAAGTCAGAAGAGTTCAGGATCACCACTGGTGTAAGACAAGGTGATATCCTGTCACCTTATCTTTTCATACTCCTCATGGACGATGTTATCAAGTCATGTAAGGAGAGAACAAGAAAGTATTCAGTGGGGTACTGGAAGATGAGACAGGTATGGGACCCCAAGATGCAGCAATAGTGAATGCAGTCAGCGACCCATAGCTGTACTGCTTGCATCAGGACCAGTGAACCAGAGCTGGTCAAGACCGCACTCCACCTCCACGTGGTGGTCCTGGAAACAGTCTGCAGCAGTGCAGTCTGGCTGAGCGAGTGCGGATCACAATGGGAATGCCCTTGACTGAAATCCACAGGGGATAGAAAAAGTTGGGAGGCTGAAAACAACCCACCTATCTCGGAGTTACATTCGATGATAGGCTGACAAAAAACCCGGTCCCTAAAAAATGCTGTGCTGAAGTCGGATGTGTCGACCGAAAGGTGCAGATATCACAGCTTAGGCGTAAACAGACACAACGCAACCACCGTCCTTTTCAGGGTGAACGAAGAAGAAGAAGAAGAAGACCGGTATGTATTTCAGAGCTGGCATTTGCTGATGATGTTGCCCTGATTGCTAAATCAGAGGCACATCTCCAGTCCAACCTGCAAGTCTGGAAGGAAGAACTGGAGAAGAGAGGGATGGTCATAAGCAGCTCTAAAACAAAATCCATGGTGATATCACGAGAAGAAAGAAGACATCAGATTAAGCTGGGAGAACAGGTCCTGGAGCAGGTCGACCACTTTAAATATCTCGGAGCTATTATAGACCGAAAGGGAGGCATCAAAGAAGAGTTGGCCACTCAAAAAGCAGCAGCTGGGAGACTTTTTCAGGCCATAAATCGACAACAACCTCCAACATGAGAATGGAGGTAGAGGCAGTTACTGCAGCGCTGAGGTGGCTGTCTGAAACTCCATCAACCAGGGCAGTTATATTGTCAGACTCCCAAGCCATGCTTCGGAAAGTTTAGAACGGATGGCTGCGGCAGGAATGGAAAACATCAATAGAATCTTCAAGTCTTCAAGAACTGGTGTGAATCAACTGTCCTGGTTATGCAGGGGTACGTGGCAATGAGAGAGCTGACAGACTGGCCTCGAGAGCACCAATAGTGGGGATACTGGGCATGGATAAGGGAGAGATACTAAGGGCAATTAATGATCGCCTGCTAGATAATGACACTGCAATGGATGAATCAACAAGGCTGAGACTGTTGGAGTTTGGCATCAAATGTGGGACTAGCAGAGATGGATGTGAGAGAGGATGCATCCGTCGTATGTACAACCAGCGTGCTACAGGTACAATTAGCATTCATACTCTTCGACATTTGCTGAGGGAGACTGAGCACCTATGGGTTTGCCCAGAGTGCAGTGAGGTCGATTCTGATTAACAATAACAATGCATATATATATATATATATATATATATATATATATATATATATATATATATATATATATATATGGTAGATCTTTAGAGGGCTCAGTGTTACTAAAGTAGATCCCAAAAGTCCCTGAGTCACCGACCCCTGGAGTTGAAACATCTAAGTAATCCCGAAGGTTGATCAAATTTTATATTTTTGCTTGATTTGTTTCAGAATGTAAACCCTTTGCCTGTGATTAATTCATGTAAGCGTATAGCTTTCTGTCTGTAAATCATTTCAGTAAGTAGCTTTCTTCCTGTGGTTGATTCAATTCAAAATATAGCCTTCTATCTATGATTGATTCATTTCGGTATGGAGCTTTCTGTCTATGTTTAATTCATTTGACTGTGTAGCTGTGTGTCTGATCAATTCATTTGACAGTGTAGCTCTGTGTCTGTGATTAATTCTTTTGATGGTGTAGCTCTGTGTCTGTGATTAATTCATTTGACAGTAAAGCTCTGTGTCTGTGATTAATTCTTTTGACTGTGTGGCTCTGTGTCTGTGATTAATTCATTTGACAGTATAGCTCTGTGTCTATGATTAATTCTTTTGATGGTGTGTCTGTGTCTGTGATTAATTCATTTAACAGAATAGCTCTGTGTCTGTGATTAATTCTTTTGATGGTGTAGCTCTGTGTCTGTGATTAATTCATTTGACAGTAAAGCTCTGTGTCTGTGATTAATTCTTTTGACTGTGTGGCTCTGTGTCTGTGATTAATTCATTTGACAGTATAGCTCTGTTTCTGTGATTATTTTGACGGTGTATCTGTGTCTGTGATTAATTCATTTAACAGAATAGCTCTGTGTCTTTGATTAATTCATTTGACGATGGGGAGCCGCGCTAGCGTAGTGGTTACAACACCGCTCTGGCGACCGGGTGATACAGGATCAAACCCGGGCGACGGCATTTGAGGATTTTTCGTCGACCGGGATTTGGACTGGATTAACTCGAGACCTGGCGAGGACATTTGAAGGAGTGTCGTCGACCAGGGACTGGCGGCTCCTGAGCCGACCCAGCTGCAATGGGTACCTCCGAAATCGGCGAGTATTTGCCTGAATGGCGAGGGACACCTGTCTCTGTACAAGAAATAAAGGGATACTCACGTAAAATCAATGTCAGGTTAGACATAAAATAATAACCTGAGATTTCGCCTCGAGTATTAGCGGGCGAACGCAAGAAAAAAAAAAAAAAAAAAAAAAGAAAAAAAAAAAAAAAAAAAAAAAAATTGACGATGTAGCTCTATGTCTGTGATTAATTCTTTTGATGGTGTAGCCGTGTGTCTGTGATTAATTCTTTTGATGGTGTAGCTCTGTGTCTGTGATTAATTCATTTAACAGAATAGCTCTGTGTCTGTGATTAATTCATTTGACGATGTAGCTCTGTGTCTGTGATTAATTCTTTTGACTGTGTGGCTCTGTGTATGTGATTAATTCATTTGACAGTATAGCTCTGTGTCTGTGATTAATTCTTTTGACGGTGTATCTGTGTCTGTGATTAATTCATTTAACAGAATAGCTCTGTGTCTGTGATTAATTCATTTGATGATGTAGCTCTGTGTCTGTGATTAATTCTTTTGACGGTGTAGCCGTGTGTCTGTGATTAATTCTTTTGATGGTGTAGCTCTGTGTCTGTGATTAATTCATTTAACAGAATAGCTCTGTGTCTGATTAATTCATTTGACGATGTAGCTCTGTGTCTGTGATTAATTCTTTTGACAGTATAGCCGTGTGTCTGTGATTAATTCTTTTGATGGTGTAGCTCTGTGCCTGTGATTAATTCTTTTGACGATGTAGCTCTGTGTCTGTGATTAATTCTTTTGACTGTGTGGCTCTGTGTCTGTGATTAATTCATTTGACAGTATAGCTCTGTGTCTGTGATTAATTCTTTTGACGGTGTATCTGTGTCTGTGATTAATTCTTTTGACGGTGTAGCTCTGTGTCTGATTAATTCTTTTGACTGTGTAGCTCTGTGTCTGTGATTAATTCATTTGATAGTATAGCTCTGTCTCTGGGGCACATTCATTTAATTATGGATCTTTCTTAGAGTGAATAATTAATTTTAGTATGTAGCTGTCTGTCGGTAATTGATATATTTCAATGTGTAGATTACTGTCTGTGACTGATCTATTGTAAATACTTTCTGCTTGTAATGGATTACATTTGAGTGTATGGCTTTCTGGCTGTGCAAGAAACATTTCAGTGTATAGCCCTTTACCTGTGATTGATTCATTTCAAAGTACAGTCTTCTGTCTGTGATTGATCCATTTCAGCATATAAGTTGTCTATGTGTAATTTATTAATGTTGGTGCATGTATATATATTATTGTTTGTTGTTGGTAAGGTTTTACCTGCAGTTAGACTTATTTGACAGCATACATTACTTTCTGTTCTAGGGTTCTTGTTAATATAGTGTGGTTATTGTTTTGTCTCTAGGATACACATGGTGCAGCGAGCAATCACACAAACTCTGGCTTCTGTGAAGCGTATACACTCAAATATTGAAGACAGACTTTTGTCTTCAAATGAAAATGCTGAAAAGGTAAGAAAATTTTTTTTGTTTTGTTTTGATTTGAAGTGTGTCATCTGTAAAAAAATTTAGTGTATCTTTGTAGAAGGTTTTCTGAGTTATTTTAAGCTCAGCACATGCTTGTAATGCCTCGTGTAATTTCTGAGTTACTTTGAGCTCAGCACATGCTTGTAATGCCTCGTGTAGTTTCTGAGTTATTTTAAGCTCAGCACGTGCTTGTAGTGCCTCGTGTAATTTCTGAGTTACTTTGAGCTCAGCACATGCCATACCTGTTACAACAACAACAACAAAAAATTTGCAAATTAAAAAAAAAAACTAATAATATTTTCTAGCCCAGGTTTTTTTAAAACCATTTTTTTAAAATCCCGGGATTTCTCAGCATTTGTTTTTAAAACGAGGTCTCTCCCAGCAACCAATCTAATCCTTTTACACCAAACAATTCAGCAGTAAGTTTCAAAATTTTGGGCTATCAGTGTGACAAGACATATTTTTAAAGTTATCTGTTATCAGCAACGCTTTCGATCACCGCTAGACACCATTTTTAAAAAAAGCTAAACATTTGATATTGTGCTTATAACTTTGTTAAATATTGCTGTTGTTTTGCTTTGTTGCATTTTTTACCGTTGTCTTAATCTTTCCAGTTATATCTTGCCCTTTTATATATTTCCGATAAATTAATGTCCAAATAAATATTATTTTGTGTACATAACTAGAAAAAAAAAAAACTTATTTGCTTAGGCCTAAGTTTCCTGTTTCTAGAGTCAATCCTGCTGAAATGAGGGACATTAGATCATGTTCTTAGATGTCATACAAATAAGCCGCCATGTCGATATGGTTAGGACTACAGTTAGGTTTAGGATTCCTAAACCTAACCCTTATCTCTGTTTACTGTGTTTCTGAAATCTTTTTTAAGGCTGTATCAAACAGTTGGCCAATTGTCCTTCATTTCAACCATAAATCCCTACAGTATGTTATGTCAGCTGTCGAGATTCATTGCTTTATTTTTATTTTATTTTCAATAAAACAGAGATCTATTACCACTGGTGTACGAACTTTTAATAATAATTTTGTAAATTTGTGTTAGGTTTTTCCATCTCTTATGATCATAAGGCCTTTTTGAAATAATTCATCCATCAAATAATGGTTGAGCCTAATTCAAAGAAATTAAATCTCGTATATAGGGTCAGAGGTCATGGTAGTAGCCACAGTATGTTATGCAAGGAATGAGTTCCTAAATTTAAAAACTAGCAAAATAAAAACCATTTTTTTTTCCCATTGAAATAATTGTAGGGCTGTGTATTCTCAGAGGACATCAATTTACAACTACTAGGATATGTTTGTTTTTAAACATGGCAGTGTTTATCTTCCTTTTTATTACATTGTTATAAATTGGGCCTATGTATATCATCACCACAGTTATAATCTGACATCTGTTATAAAGTTATTGATTTGCTGGTGCATTTTACAAAACTAACACAAACATCGCTATGTTATGAATACTGTGATAACGTTAAGGGATATAAAACACATTTTAAATTATTTCCACTCACAGCATTTCTAATACACATGAAAAACAGAATGAGACTTTATTAGTATGTTTTATATCGCACTATTTCAAATGTTAATTAATAAAATATGTCATTTATCATTTTAAAACCGTATTGCTTAAGGTTTTTTGTGTGTTTGTACTGGTTTTGGCAAGTTTTTAGTGGTCCAGCATACATGTTTTCGTCTCAGGTATAACATGCTTGTAATGCCTTGTGTAATTTCTGAGTTACTTTGAGCTCAGCACATTCTTGTAATGCCACGTGTAGTTTCTGTGTTACTTTGAGCTGAGCACATGCTTGTAACACCTCATGTAGTTTCTGAGTTACTTTGAGCTGAGCACATTCTTGAAATGCCGCGTGTAGTTTCTGAGTTACTTTGAGCTAAGCACATGCTTGTAACACCTCATGTAGTTTCTGAGTTACTTTGAGCTCAGCACATGCTTGTAACACCTCATGTAGTTTCTGAGTTACTTTGAGCTCAGCACATGCTTGTAACACCTCATGTAGTTTCTGAGTTACTTTGAGCTCAGCACATGCTAGTAACACCTCATGTAGTTTCTGAGTTACTTTGAGCTGAGCACATGCTTGTAACGCCTCATGTAGTTTCTGAGTTACTTTGAGCTGAGCACATGCTTGTAACACCTTATGTAGTTTCTGAGTTACTTTGAGCTCAGCTCATGCTTGTAACGCTTCATGTAGTTTCTGAGTTACTTTGAGCTCAGCACATGCATGTAACGCTTCATGTAGTTTCTGATTAGTTTGAGCTCAGCACATGCATGTAACGCTTCATGTAGTTTCTGATTACTTTGAGCTCAGCACATGCATGTAACGCTTCATGTAGTTTCTGATTACTTTGAGCTCAGCACATGCATGTAACGCTTCATGTAGTTTCTGATTACTTTGAGCTCAGCACATGCATGTAACGCTTCATGTAGTTCCCAGGGGTCTCTGATGCGACACAGAAATAACAGGACGGCTGCTGCCTCAGGCATGTACAAGGTGACTAATATGATGTTATACCCGAGACTGGCTCCCGCATCATGTAAAAGACATTGCTGCAGAAACAATCACTGCAAGAGCATGAGAATGTTTGGTGCATGCTTCCTGCTAGGGGTTTAGTTGCAGTGCTGGCTCCATGCTCCATAAAAAGTGAAAAGGAAAAATAAAACAATGACATGCTTATAACATCATTTATGGTATCTGAGGCAGTACTCATCATGAATGGTTGTTGGTTTTAAGGACCATCTTAATCACACAAGGACAACTCCATGAGCGCTCCGATCTCCTCCTTTAGATCACACAAGGAGGATCTCAGCACAGTGCATGAATTCCATCGCACCAGCAATGATCCCAGTGTGTGTTTACAGGAATCACACATTCTAAAAATATTTCTGTGGTGGATAGGTTTCCTAATTTTTAAATTTTGCCAGGGGGTCAAGGGCGAAGATGACATCATTAGAAACCACCATTTCTGAAAAAAAATTTCCATCAATTATATTCCGTTTGCTGGGAATGAACCCGTTACTTATAGAAATAGAGGCCCATACCTCTGAGCCACTCTGACCCACACTCATCATGAATGATTGATTATTAATGTTATATAATTTCTGCCCGTCAGAAGGTAGTAAGAACATTGAAGTGATGCTATATTGGTCTTGCCCTCAGATGTCACAGCGAGAGGTACTTTTGATGAAAGTAAGACAACTGCGTCAGGAACTTTTGTGGCAGACTCAACAGAAACAGGTGGAGCAGGAGAAATTAGAGAAATATCAAGCGGTCCAAAACATGAGATGTGAGTTCTAATGTCTGTTTATGGAGTCAAGAGATCTGAGCTGCTTAATGTGCTAATATCTGGTCATATAATGTAGTTAATGGGAGGTCAGATAATATGATTAATGTGCTAATAATAGAGTCAGACAGTCATTATTGCGCTAATTTTCAGGTCTGGCATTCATCACTGTGCTAATGTCAGGCCATTAGTCATTAATTTGCTCCTATCAGGTCACACAGTCATTATTTGCTAATATCAGGTCACACAGTCATTAATATGCTCATATGAGGTCAGTATTCTTCTTCTTCTTCTTCCGTCCTTAGCCACCGACCATCAAAGCAGTCAGTGGCCATTACGCCTAGTGGCGTGAGGTCAGTATTAGTGTGCTGATATTAAGTTGGATGGTCATTAGTGTGCTAATATCAAGTCAGACATAATTAATATGCTTATATCAAGTCAGTCAGTCACCAGTGTGCTATTTTCAGGTCAGACAGTCATTAATGTGCTAGTATCGAGTCTCACAGTCATTAATGTGCTAATATTGAGTCAGACAGTCATTAATTTGCTGATATCAGGTTACACAGTATAGTTAATGTTTTAATGTCAGGTCAGATAATATGATGTCAGAGGATCATTATTTTGCTAATTTATAGTTGTGACAGGGTAATGATAAGCGTACATAAAAAAACATAGTTTAGATGTAGGTAATAGGATAATGATAGGAATGCATAATAGAGTACAGGTTAGGTGTAGTTAATAAAAAATTAAAAGAAAAAAAATAAACAGAAAATAAAAAGACGATTTCAAAACCCAACTCGAGCTGTAGAAACATGATGATAGTGGAAAAATTAAATCTAACAACAAAAAAATGCCAAGGTTACTGAGTGCACCACCAACTGTAACAAATAAAGACATGTTCCAGTCTATTAATAGAACAAAAACGACTTTCGACATTTTAAAACTAAAACGCAAGAGAGCTATACCGCTTTATAAAACCCAAGACTTAGATTAGTTTTACACAAGGACTAAACAGCGTATAGCCTTGAAAAAGTTGGCATTTTCGGTAGTGACACGCTCATTTATCCAACTACATGGAATTCCGATGCAAGACTTTTATGACCAAACGCATGCCATTCAATAGTCCGTTTTTATGCGTTCAGATTTCGCAATAGCATGATACATGCAGCAACCTTTAAGTGTTTCAGATATTTATTAAGTTAGGAGATGGGGTATTGTTACTCAATATTATGGTTTTGCATTCATACATTTCTGTCTGAAATTCAGTAAACACTTTGAGGGAAAAGGGGGTACAACTGCAACAATTGGCTTTGGACACTGAGGAGAAGAGAACTCTGCATATACAATCCAGGTAAGAAAGCTACAAAAGTATCTTATCTCAAGTCATGATGTATTGGACAATGTGCACATGTCAGTTTTATTCATGTTTCCATTCTTGCTAATGAAAGATGATCGCTGTTCACTTATGGTTGGTTGTTCATTGACACCATATATGTTCATGAAATATCCTCCTAACTTACAAAAGTTTCCTTGACTAGTGATATTAGCTAATGGACTGTTAGCTACAATCAACCTAAGGGGGTAGTCGTCGGTCCTACCAAATGTACGCACCAGTCTTGAGATAGTTATATTATTTGTGCGTTCGATTGATTCACGCACTGACGTGCACAATGCTGTGTGAGTTGCTTTGGACGCACGTGTAACCTAGTTGAGTAGTTTGTGACGTCATGTTTTGAAGTGGAAACATGGAACTGGCTTGTGTCCATGATTGTAATTTTATATTGTGTATCCAATGGCATGTTGAAGGAAGCCATTTATTATTGTGATTTGTATTGGTCTTCAGGTCGAAGCCAATCGCAGTTATGTCACGTAAGTTATCGCCCACTTCTTATTTTAATGCTGCATAAAAAGGCCGCTCTACTACTAATCTAGCGGGAATTTTATCATTCCTAGAATGGATCTACAGAGTCGCTTGCCTTTAAGATTTGGATCGTAGACGGAGAATTCCTACGAGTAGAAGAATTTATATTGTTTACCTTATGCACATGTTTTAAATGCCGTACATGCTTCAATGCCAAAGTCGTGGCATGGATATAAAGAGAGGTTAGCCAACTGAAAGCCTTTTAACTGATAGGATTATCGTATATGACTTTGTGTGAAAATTATATGATGTACAACGCTATGTATGAAGAACGTCTGGGAATTTTAACAAATGTAATATGGAAGATTTCATCCCAGAGAATGAATACGTTACCATGATAGACGTCCTTGAAAGAAGGTCAACGGTCGTGACTGAGAAGGATATTATACGGTAACAGTTTTGTAATCCTTAGTCTATGGACAGAGGTCTTTACTAGAAGAGAATCTTCAGGAACTTTAGCAGCAATAATTAATATGTTGTCGTGTGATCTTTGCGCCTGTGACGATGTCCGTCTTGTCCACTTCGTGTCCTGGTGAATAAAATCTATGTAAAGTTACCAACGACTTGTGTGCTGCCAATACTTGACCAGTTCACCTAATTCAAGATACTTGTTGGTTTTCGTTTGAAAAAACATTGTTGACATTTATTCCATTGTAACCATTCGCGTTTCAATTCTCCATTGTAACCATTCGCGTTTCAATTCATCACTATGAAAACGACACCAACAATAACTGGTAGGCCAGTGCGGTCTGGAAGTGATTTCAAAGGAACGTACCCATCCAATTGATCGTTTGAAAAGAAGAATGTTTACTTTCAAGGCGACATCATCTCAATTTGGATCCTAGCGGAATATGAATCAAAATCAACTCAAATGCTCAAGGTCTTCAATCAACCTCCACGTCAAGTTTCACAGTGACTGATTACTTGGAGATCATCTCTTCATCATTATTGCGTGCGAGCTAGTTTGATATACGCAGAGCGAAGTATTGCATCCTCTAACGTACATACACGGGGACAAGGCACTTTGATTTTTACCTGCACGCGAGCTAAGTATAACTTGTATCCGTTATACACTTTATTACTATTAGCTGTGCCTTAATTGATTATGTCCACTTATATATATTTTCTATGTTATGTGTTATGTTTTGTGTATTCTTCGCGGGAGGTTGGGAGGTAGATCTGACGAACGAGATCCATCTCGAAGTCAATTCGGGCTCTTCGTCAGACGTTCTGTAGGACATTATTTTGCAGACTTCCCGCAGTGGAATGTTCCTACGCGTGAGCGTAGAAGGATTCTAGGTCCACTGTGTCTGGTGGTCTGTGACACCTGTCTGTTTTAGCTGTAGTGTCACGTTTACTTGTTGTTTTTGGTAGCTATTTTTACTTGTACCTTAGCTTGATGATGCATTTTGTTTGTATTTATTGTCCATCTCACCTTTCCTGTCGTTTAGTTTTTTACAAAACCTATGTTTTTTACACTGTGTTGTCAATTGTCTTGTGCATTATTTAATCGCAGTTATCATCGTAATTCTTTACGACATTCCATTTTAGTTTCTCATTTTATTTTAATTGGATTTCTGCGAACGTCTTCGTTTGTTTTGAATATCTTGTCGTGTCATTATTGTGCTATTGTCTGTCACATTACTGCTTTCACACCATTACATGTTATAAATTACATTATTAATTATTAATATTATTGCCTATTATATAAATTGATTTTACCGTTCTAGAACAGGAACGAAGAACACTAGTTGTAGTAACACTTTTAAGTAGTATTATTACATAATAATATTGAAATGGCTACCTTAGACTATTTCATTAAGCAAGCAAAAGCTCTTCAGATGGCTCCTGATGAAGCAAAAACATTTGCACTTGCAGAATATAGGAAAGCTCAAGAAATAGAAGCCGAACAGAGAAAGTTAGAAACTTTAAGACTAGAAAAACTTCAATTTGAGGCAGATCAAAAACGGATTGAATCTGAGGAAAATGAGAAAAAAAATGAGATTAACTGCTGAGGAGGATGAAAAGAAGAGGAAATTTATAGCTGAGGAAGAGGAGAAAAAAATGAGATTAGCCGCTGAATTAGAAGAGAAACGATTTCAGCGAGAAGCAGAACAGAAGCAAAAGGAGTCTGAAGAAAGACTTAGAAAAGAAATGGAAGTTAAACACAAGGAAATGGAACAGAAACAAAAAGAAATAGAAGAAAAAAGATTAATAGCTGAAAAAGAAATGGAACAGAAACAAAAGGAAATGGAAGAGAGAAGATTGATAGCGGAACAAAATACATTACGACTTCAGCTTGAGATGGAAGAGAATGAGAAAAAACGACAGCATGAACTGAAATTAGCAGAGTCAGAATATGAGAGACTTAGGTTAACTCAGGAATCTAATTCTCAGAGAACTTTTGAAAGCCACACTTCATCCAGACAGGATCATTTTAAGGAGATTCACCTTAAATTGCCAAAATTTAATCCCCCGTCTGATGACGTAATATTCTTCCTAGATAGGTTTGAGGCCACTTGTGGGTCTTATAACGTGGATAAAGCGCTATACTGTACATATTTATCCAGATTACTTACAGGAGATGCATTAGCAGTTTATCATACCACCAGCATTGGTGAGAAAAATGACTACAATGCTCTTAGAGCAGCACTTCTGCAAAAATTCCAAATGACAGAAAACGAATATCGTTTGAGATTTCACACATTACTACCTCAATCTGGCAGAAATTTTAGTGATTTTCTGTCACAGATACGACTAACATTAGAAAGATGGATCGAATTATCCAAAATTGAAAAGTCGTATGAAGGTCTCTTTGATTTACTGATGCGCGATAAGGTACTTTCGTCGGTAAACCCTACATTTCTCGCATTTTTACACGAACGGAAACCTTTATCTATGAAAAATTTAGAAGAACATGCAAAAAATTTTTGCACTGCTCACCCAAACATGGATCTGAGTAATGCGCAGATTAAGAGTGAATTGCCTGTTGCTTTTGCAGCACAACAAAACAATTTTTCACGCAATCGTTCTTTTAGTGCTGATAGGTATGTCAATAAGGGAAATAATCATAATTTCAACAATGATAACTTTTACAAAGGGAAGCAATTTCAACAATCTGCTCCATTTAATGTTTCTTGGAACCAAACTCACAGATCGCGAGATTTTGGTAACAATTATTTTAAAAATAATCAAGGACATTATAATAAACAAAACTGGAGATCAAGGTCTCAGGGTCCGCAAAACAGACAATTTTTTGGAAATAAACCATTTAACCAACATCATAACGATCATTCTACAAATTATCGGACTAATCCAAATTTTAACTCTAGCAGAAACGACAATTATGGCAATTTTAATGACAAAAATCACAATCGATCGCGCCGACGAGATGGATCGTCGAGTAATACACGTAGACATTCTAATGTTGCTTTGAGTGATACACATTCAAACAAGGAACAAGATAATAATGTTAATGCACATAGTGCTATGTCATGTTCTCTGGATTTCGAACAGGTCAAGTCTGGTGAGAAGCTCGACTCTTTTCCAGCCTAAGGCGATCACGACGCTGCGTTGCGGGCAAACCTATGCCAAGCCTACCAGCGGCTTGTACAGCCACGTCTGCTCAGTGACACCAGGGACAGGGGAAGCTCTTAAATTTCACAAGGGTTTTGTCAATGGCATTTCATGCTCTCTTTTATTCGATTCAGGCTCCAGTACAGCAATCGGCGTCCGGACTTCGCTGATCGACCCAGGTTGTGCAACGGGCCGGGTTGTGAAATGTGTAACATTTGGTGGCACTGTGAAACATTTCCCACAGCCATTATTGATCTTCATACACCATTTTTTACAGGAAAGATACAAGCATGTCTTCTTCCGAATCCAATTAGTGATGTCATATTGGGTCGCATACATGATATAAAGGAATGTACCCCACAGCAAATTGCTGAATGGGAAAAGCAGCATATACAGGATGCCTATGCATTTAAGTCTATACCTAGAGTTGTGTCACATGCACATGCTATTAACATGTTGGGTAATGCTAATGTATCGGAATCTAGTAGTGAAAATGATTCCATGGTTCATTACGCCACTGTGGCTAATGGATTACAACCTTTACGACATGCTTCCATTCTTAAGAATGATATTAAGGTTTTAACGCAACCTGTAAAGACTAGTAAGTCATATACCTTCCCTCGAATTGATCAGCAGTCAACTGATCGTAAGAAAAAGGTTAAGTTTGTAAAAAAAAGGAAAGGATGTTCCTAATAAAAATAATAGTTGTAACTCAGGTGAGAAAACTAAAACCAATAAGGTTGTCAATAAGGTTTTAACTTTGCCTAGCAAGCAGGTGTCTACGACATGCCGTACACCTACACCTTTGTCTGGCATAAGTAATAATACTCAATTACAGGGGTATGGTACATTTAAGAACAATAATTCTACATGTAGAAATAATAAATATTATAATTTACCTCAAAGGACTAAGGTTACTCATCAACCTTACTCCCACTCTTGTGATAATGGTACCACTTATATTGGTAGAGGTGCATCTTCTCGCACCATCCTTGTGCAAAATCTGCCACAACGAACTACTTGGCAGGCACTAGGAGATTTTCTCAACCACACGGCAGACGTTAGGTTCGTGCGTCTGTTACCTCATATCAATAACAGGTATGGTTACGCCGTGGTTACTTTTAGGACCAATAGAGACGCTCGCATGGCTATCGAGCGGAACAATGGTGTATATTTCCACCACCATTCTCTCCGATTACAATTGGTTCCCGATTCTGCGTCACGCAGATAGTAACCTACTATATTGAATTTTGATATCACATTCTTTGATGACTCAGCCTATGCAGTCATCATTTCTTTCTTGTACTGGTTATTTGTTCTTTTTCTAGTTCTCATGAGTTTTTTTCAATGGAATTTTATGCCTTTCGGGTTAATGAATGCGCCAGCTACCTTTGTACGCATGATGCGCCGCATATTGTCTCATCGTCCCGATGTCATTACTTATATAGATGACATCTGTCTTTTTAGTGACTCTTGGGATGAACATATTCAGGGTTTAAAATCTTTACTTTCTACCTTACAGGATTATAACTTAACAGCGAAACCTTCAAAGGCTTTTGTCGGTTTTCATGACATCTCATTTCTTGGTCACCGTATAGGTCGCGGTTTAATGTATACAGAAGACAGTAACGTCTCTAAAATTTTAAACATCTCAGCACCTAAGACAAAAAAACAAGTGAGGTCACTCTTAGGACTAATACAGTTCTATTCTAAATTCATCCCTCATTTGTCTACTATAACTGCACCTCTTTCGTCTTTACTGAAGAAGGGCACACCTAATGTAATAAAGTGGTCGCAGGATCACCAAACGGCGTTAGACTATATATAAAACAAATTTTTTCAAATAAGCCTTTTTTAAGGTTGCCTAACAAAGATCTCACCTTTGTTCTTCGCAGTGATGCTTCTTCCTACGCTATCGCGGCAGTTTTGATGCAGGAATACGGAGGCACCTTATTTCCTGTTATGTACGTATCCAGAAAGCTTACAACGAGCGAGATAAATTACTCCGTTCTAGACAAAGAGCTCCTTGCTCTTGTCTGGGCAATCACAAAACTGGATCGTTATCTCCTCGGATCACACTTTGTGGTGGAGTCTGACCAGAAAGCTCTTACCGCATTGAATACAGGGAACGTTAAGTCATCAAAGTCAGCGCGTTACGCTATAGCTCTTCAACCGTTCCATTTTGAGATACGAGCTATTCCTGGAGTGCAGAATGTATTTGCAGACTGTCTTTCAAGATGCCCTAGTGAACTTGGTGAAACTAAACTACTTTTAGATGGAGAAACGTCCTCACCGAAACATGAATAACTTTGTACAGTGTCATTAATTGTACATCTGTGAAGACTATGTATAGTTTTGCAGTATTCGTATAAATATAACTTTCAGAACATACTTACATATGGATTATAACATTATTTCTTGTGAAGTAACGTTTTATTAGAACGGGAACAGTGATATTAAAGTAACATTTTTTTTTTGTAGTATGGAAACATTGGTAAAAAACGACAAACAGACATTCATTATTGTTATGGAACATATTACACTACATATCGTGTTCGTAAACTTATTTCGTGCATGGAACATTAGGAACATATTCTTGTTGACTCTAAATAGTTCTGAACGAATATTCACAATGACTGAAATTAGAATTACTTAGAATAAATTACTAGTTATTTATTTATGTGTAATTAAGTACTAGAATTAGATTAATTCAATTTAATCAATTTGATTGTTTATAAATCACACATCTACTAACGTTATTAGTGTCTCGCAATACGTGTATTCACGTATTCCACTACATGATATTTTACTTTTAGATAACTAGTCAAACTTACTAGTGCTAGATATCAGTAAGTGCGTTGCTTCTTAAAGTGTTTAATTTTGCATTGCTTCATTTTTGCACATTGTATTTCAAAATTTTCTGTTTCACTGATTCTTTTATCATTGATTATCATCAGTGTTGCTGTTCATTTTCATTTTTTTGAAATCATATGTTTCGATTTTCTTTTGAAAAACTTAGTTGAATTTTATTATCATCTTTTTTGTTGATTTTTCATTTTCATTTTCATTTTTTCAACTTCTTTTTACTTCGAATATTACCACATCGTTCCAAAGTAGGTCGATGGTGGATGTGTGCTTTAATGCATACTATCATTTAGTTATATTGATTTATTTTAAATTTTCTCTTCTTAATATGATAATTTTATGCATGTCATAAATCTTGTTGTAGTTTTGACTCACCTCTCTCGAGTAATTAGTTCGAAAAAAAATTAATTCTATTAATTTTTTTTAAGGGGAGGTAATAAGGGAGCTGTTACGTACATTTATTACCTAAGGGGGTAGTCGTCGGTCCTACCAAATGTACGCACCAGTCTTGAGATAGTTATATTATTTGTGCGTTCGATTGATTCACGCACTGACGTGCACAATGCTGTGTGAGTTGCTTTGGACGCACGTGTAACCTAGTTGAGTAGTTTGTGACGTCATGTTTTGAAGTGGAAACATGGAACTGGCTTGTGTCCATGATTGTAATTTTATATTGTGTATCCAATGGCATGTTGAAGGAAGCCATTTATTATTGTGATTTGTATTGGTCTTCAGGTCGAAGCCAATCGCAGTTATGTCACGTAAGTTATCGCCCACTTCTTATTTTAATGCTGCATAAAAAGGCCGCTCTACTACTAATCTAGCGGGAATTTTATCATTCCTAGAATGGATCTACAGAGTCGCTTGCCTTTAAGATTTGGATTGTAGACGGAGAATTCCTACGAGTAGAAGAATTTATATTGTTTACCTTATGCACATGTTTTAAATGCCGTACATGCTTCAATGCCAAAGTCGTGGCATGGATATAAAGAGAGGTTAGCCAACTGAAAGCCTTTAACTGATAGGATTATCGTATATGACTTTGTGTGAAATTATATGATGTACAACGCTATGTAGGATGAACGTCTGGGAATTTTAACAAATGTAATATGGAAGATTTCATCCCAGAGTATGTATACGTTACCATGATAGACGTCCTTGAAAGAAGGTCAACGGTCGTGACTGAGAAGGATATTATACGGTAACAGTTTTGTAATCCTTAGTCTATGGACAGAGGTCTTTACTAGAAGAGAATCTTCAGGAACTTTAGCAGCAATAATTAATATGTTGTCGTGTGATCTTTGCGCCTGTGACGATGTCCGTCTTGTCCACTTCGTGTCCTGGTGAATAAAATCTATGTAAAGTTACCAACGACTTGTGTGCTGCCAATACTTGACCAGTTCACCTAATTCAAGATACTTGTTGGTTTTCGTTTGAAAAAACATTGTTGACATTTATTCCGTTGTAACCATTCGCGTTTCAATTCATCACTATGAAAACGACTCCAACAATGGCCTTATTTTTAAAGATGAGATGGAAGAACTGAACACAGCAGTCGTGGTAATGAAGAAAACATTCCTGAATATGTGAACATGGTAACACACACATCACTTCGCTTTTAATTTGGCAGGCAACCCACATTTAAGGATGTTACATTTATTCAGGAAATTTCTTCTCTGGACATCAGACAGGTGCTGTGAATCGAGGTGAAGGTGATCTTGTCCCTTCTCAGATCTCGACTTTTGAAGCTCTCCATCAGATCTTTTGTTGATCTTTACCCATGCCATAGGCTATTCATTTTCTTTTCTGCATGTTATTCTCTCCTGCTGTTTCACTCTACTTTTCCCATGGTCGTGATGTTTTTGAGGGCTACTATCCTCATTACATGTCTTGTGAAGGTTTATTGTGTTCTCTTGATGTTTTTTATTATATTTATTTATGCATTAGCTTTCCTCAAGCATTCTTTGTTAGTTATTTTAGCTGTTCTTGAGATTGTTAATATTATCCACAGAAACTTGATTTCTTGTTCCTGTAGTGATTTTTACATTTTTTACTTGTTTGTTGGGTCGGTATTGCATTTGTTATCTTTATTCTGCATTTGAGTGCGTCTTTTGCTTGGAGATAACCATGTGTGTGTGTGTGTTTTTTAAAATACTGTTTAGGCTGTCCTTTTTCTGCGTTTTCTGTTACTACTATATCTAACATATTTCTTCTTCTTTGATCCTTAGCCGCCGACCGTCAAAGCAGTCAGTGGCCATGGTGGCATCTTGTAGGGCAGCAACAAATTGATTCCACTTTGCTCGGTCGGTGGCCATCCTTCGTACAGTGCCCCAACTCTGGTTCATTCTTTGCATCTCAGCCTCCACAGTCCTCCGCCAAGTTGTTTTTGGTCGGCCTCTCTTTCGTTTCCCTTCAGGGGTCCATAGCATAGCTGTTCTTGTGATGGCATCGGGGTCTCTTCTGAGGACATGGCCAACCCAACTCCAGCGTCTGCCAGCTATGATGGTGTGCATGTCCTCTTGCTTGCTCCGAGTAAGCAGATCTTAGTTGGTGATGGTATTCAGCCAAAAGATTCGGAGAATTTTTCTTAACATATTTAGTAGACCATTTTCATTTTCTGTTACTACTATATCTAACATATTTAGTAGACCATTTTTATTTTCTGTTGCTACTATATCTAACATTTTTAGTTGGCCATTTTCATTTTCTACTTCTTCTTCTTCGTACACTCTCAGACGTCCACTTGAATGTTTTCAAAGAAAGCAGTAGTCAGTTTGCAGCTATTTGAATCTCCATAGAGCTTTTCCTTGAATGGTACTGGTGTCGACCATATGCGCTTTGTTGTGGCTCTGAGATTCCACTTATTCTCTTCTGCATCATTTTGTATGTGACCTGGATGCTCTACATCCCATTAAAGCAACTTGTCTCTCTGTGCTTTCCTCTATCATTATAACCTCTGCTGCAGTTTTCAAGGCCTCTGCCTCTGCTCTGAAGTTACTTGAGAATTGTCCTGTTGCCACTGACAGCTTTTTTTGTGCACCATTGCGTAAGGTCAGAAAGACACCTCCACCTCCATTTTCTGTTGCATTTGTTGCTGATCCATCTGTGTATGCATGGGTCCAGGTGTTGCATGGGTAATGTTTCTCTATGTATTTTGTCTCTATGGATTTTCTCTCTGTTGCAGTCTGGCTCTTTTTTCTTTCAATTCCAGGAATGTTTTCTATCATTCCAGAGAAATGATGTTGTTTCCAAACTGGATTTTGGTTTGGTCGATTCTATAGGGTGGCCACTGAAAGACTGAAGGGTATAAAACAAAAATAACTTTTACAAACACGTTTTTTTATTTTTTTTATTATTTTATTTGGAAATATAATTAATGGATTTTTTTCAGTATTATGTGTGAAAAACGAAATCCCTCAAATGACCACCATTTTCCTGCTCACAAATACAGGGTCTTTCCACAGCATTTTCCGTGACCGAACGCAAGGTTTCGGGTCCTAAACGTCAGATTTCGGCTCGAATGTTCTCCTTAAGTTCTTGAATTTTTCGAGGTTTATTTACGTAAACCCATTCTTTCAAGTAGCCCCACAAAAGAAGTCTGGTGCCATCAAATCAGGTGAACGCGGAGGCCAAACAAATTCAGCATTTTTTGAAATTATTCGTTCACCGAAAATTTCTCGCAGGAGGTCCATCCTGGCAGTGTGCGCAGTAGCTCCATCCTGTTGGAACCATACCTCCTGATTATCTTCGACTGCTTGGCGTAAACAATTTTCAAGCATTGTCCTATACAGGGCCCCGTTGATTCTTTCTGGCTGACCTTCCTCATTTTCAAAGAAATAGGGGCCGATAACTCTTTCAGCCATAACACTGCACCAAACAGTGCATTTTTGGGGATGCAATTGATGCTGATTTAGCTCTGTGGTTTATGCGAGAGGGAAAATACTGTGTTACTACAATATGTAACATATTTAGGAGGCCATTTTCATTTGTTGTTGTTAAAACTGTCATCAGCATATACAGCAAGTTATTCATATTGTAATGTCCACCTTTTATGCCATGTTTATCTTTGATTGACCTCATGATGTTTTTGATGTATAGAGATAACAGATTAGGTAAAAGAACACATCCCTGCCTTACTCCTTGTTTAACAGGCTATATGCTCCTTAAAGAGGAAAAAAAAATATGAGAGCATTATGTTGTTCCTGTGACTCTATGACATCTTTGTTTCCCATTGTGTCTCTATGTTTTGCTACATGACTGGACACGTGTAAAGATATGAAGTTTTATCAATACAAGAACAATGAAACTTGTTGATACTTGCAGAGAAATGCTAGTCAAAGAAAATGCTCAAGTCTTGTTCAGGCGGAAACAGATTATTCGAGAAATTGTACATGACATTTATCCCATTACAGAGGTGAGTAAACGATAAAATGTTACTTTTATTATTAGCATCATCATCATTATCAAAACCATTACAGGTGAGTATACGTTATAATATTACTTTATTATTGGCATCATCATCATCACTATCAAAACCATTACAAAGGTGAGTATACAATAAAATATTACTTTATTATTAGCATCATCGTCATGTAGCTTTTTGGTTGTTAGAGAGCAACAAAAACAACAACCAAAAAGCTACAGACTTTTATAAACAGGTGCTTGCGTAGAATAGAAGGACTGAAATGGTATGACAAAGTCACTAATGTGGAACTGATGACAAGAACCAGACAAGTGCCAGTGGACCAAGAGTTGTGAAGAAGACGCTGGCGATAGATAGGATACACATTGAGGAAACCTGTTGATAGCAATACAAGGCAGTCCTTGTTCTGGAATCCACAGGGAAAGAGAGGCAGAGATAGACCAAAAAACACATGGAGAAGAGAACTCGAAACAGAGGTGAAAATGATGAGAAAAACATGGAAAGAACTTGAGCGGCTGGCACAGGACAGGAAGATTTGGCATGTGTTTGTTGAAGGCCTATGCTCCTCGGGGAGCTAAAGGGTATTGATTGATCATCATCACTATCCAAGTGCAGCACAAGTCCTCAACAAAAAACATGCTACACCATCTTGTTCTTGTTCTGTACCATCTGTTCAAGGTATTTTTATGTTCTCTTTATCCCTTTCATGTCTATCTCTGGTTTGCTTCTCCGTGTGTATTTTTTAGCGATCAAAATCCCTGTGTTTCTCTGACCTTGAACTGCATTGTAATGCTGTCAGCTGTTTGTGTCCTATCCAAGACCAGTAACTTCTTGTCACCTCCTGTTCCACTGGTGTTTGTCTGGATCTTTCTGTCAGTTCCACATTAGTGGGTCTCGTCATAACATTTTGGTCCTTCTATTCTGTGTAAGCTCCCATTTGTGAAAGTTGAAATCAGCATGTGGCATCAGTAATTTGTAGGTTTTTTCATTATATGGTAAGCTGTTAAAAATTGTAGCATTTGTAGGTTTTTTCTTTCTATGATAAGATGTTAAAAATTGTAGCATTTGTAGGTTTTTCTTTGTATAATAAGATGTTAAAAATTGTAACATTTGTAGGTTTTTCTTTCTATGATAAGATGTTAAAAATGGTAGCATTTGTAGGTTTTTCTTTGTATAATAAGATGTTAAAAATTGTAACATTTGTAGGTTTTTCTATTGTATGATAAGATGTTAAAAATTGTAGCATTTCTTTTTTTTTTTCCCTTTATTTTGTGAAATAGTTTGGTATTTTAAAAATCCCCTCAAGAGTGTCAGTGATAATGTTGAGGTGTTTACTTACTTACTTAGTCATTTCTGTTCTACCATGGGGTGTAGATGTTTGGACGCGAGAGTGCCATACTATCATGTTGGCTGTCTTCTTCCTAGCCTGGTTCCATTCTAGTCCTTGGTCCTTCAAAGATTATCTAATGTTGTCCTCCCAGCGTACTCTGGGTTGTCCTGGAGGTCTGCATCCCTGGCTCTTTGTTTCCCATTCTTGTTGTGGTAGCTGATCTTCTCCCATTCTGCAGACATGGTCAAACCATCTTAGTTGGGACTGTTCTGCTTGGGTCTGCAGTGGATGGGTTTTTAGGCCTTGACGTATCGTCTGGTTGCGGACCATGTCTCTTCTTGTTACTTCAACCACCTTCCTCAGATACCTCATTTCTGAGTTTTGGATCTGGCTTCTGTGGGTTGTAGTCATTGCCCATGACTCACTTCCATACGTCAAGACTGGGACATAGGTGAAACGGTATACAGCCATCTATGTCTTCTTGTCAACTTCTCTTTTGCTGAGGAATCCTCGATTTGTGGCCTGAAAATGTCTCCCAGCTGCTGCTCTTTGGGTAGCCAAATCTTCTTAGGTGTTTACTTGTGAATTTATTACTGAACTGTGTTGATATACAAGAAATGTATTATGAGTGTATCATTTATTCTTGAGTGATGGTTTCATTCTGTGTTGGCTGCTGAGTTCACTGATTGAATTTTGATTTCCAGAGTCGTATTTCCAGTTCACATTTCAACAGTTGTCATCAGATATAGCTATGGATCTAGTATTTGTTAGTATTTAATATAGAATACAAATACACCTGTAAAAATCTGTGTAAACAGCTGCTTATAGAAATGAAAGGATAAACACACACAGAGTGAGGGTACTAACAAAAAGATATGTGGTGGTGCTAAAAAGTACTTAGGATGGGTATGAAAAAAAAATCGAAAAAAGATGATTCGTCTTACGAGGACAAAAGAAAAAGAAGATAGCCAACGTTGCGGCCACAAGGCCTTCGTCAGGGAAAGGAAAGAAAGAAAGTAAGGGCTAGATAGGACACATAAGAATAAAGGGGAGATAGGATAGGAGCCAAGGGATTAGCAGGATAGGTAGATCGAGATAATAGAGAGACAGTGCAGTCAAAAAAAAATGTATATTAAGTCCAGGAAGATTAAGGGTACTGCTGTAAGACATGTAGTACAATGGATGGGTATGAACAAAAATCTAAAAAAGGTGACTCGTCTTACGAACATGTATTCTTACCACAGTTCCCCTCATCTTCCTTGACTTAAAAAGTACTTACACTGTTTGATAGACTGCAGGGAGACTTTTGACAAATTGATCATGAAATATTAATTAAATGTCTGAAAGAAATAGTGTTAGATTAATCAGTAATCTAAACTGTGTACTAGCACATCAATAAAACATTAGCTAGAATATTGAAACAAAATGAGAAGTCAGACAATGGTGTGTGTTGTCCCCTTGTCTAGATAACATCAAACAGAAACAAATTTGTTAGAGGAAATGCCAGGAATAAACATCGGTGGAAGAACAGTAAGTTCTGTTATCTGAAAGTGAGCACGAAAAAATCCCAGAGGAAGTTTGGTTTGGTTTTCAGGACCATCGTCAATGCACATGGACAACTCCGTAAGAGCTCCGATCTACTCCTTTAGATCATACAAGGAGGATCTCAGCTCAGTGCATGAACTCCGTAGCACCGGCGAGGATCCCAATGTATACAGGAATCATACATTCGATAAATATTTTTGTGGTGGGTAGGTTTTTTTCTTTTTTTTTAAATTTTGCCAGTGGCGACGGCCATATGGCCTACTCTTTATGATTTCCAACTGCCGAGGGATTTTTAACGTGTGCAACATGCACATTGGACCTACTATTTTCTCGCCCTTATCCAAAAAGGCTAGGCATCCAATTTCACTACCCAGGAGATCAGGGACATTAGGAACCACTGGTTTTGGAAAAAATGTCCATGAAATTGGAAGAAGTAAGTAAACCCATAGATGCTCAGTCTCCCTAAAAAAATGTCGAAGGGTATGAACGCTAACTGTTCCTGTTGTGCGCTGGTTGTATACACAATGGATGCATCCTCTCATATGTTCATCTCTGCTAGTCTTACGTTTCATGCCAAATTCCACCAATCTTAGACGTGTCAATTCATCGATTGCAGTGTCTATCTCTAGAAGGTGGTCAGTAATCGAAGCTAGTCTGTCAGCCCTCTCATTGCCATGTATCCCTGCATAACTAGGACAGTAGATCCACACCAGAATGGATCTTTTCCATTCATGCCAGAGCCATCCACTTTGAACCTTCCAAAACATGGACTGAGAGTCTGACAATAACTGCCCTGGATGATGGAGTTTCAGACAGCTATCTCAGGGCTGCAGTAACTGCCTCTATCTCCATTCTCATGCTGGAGGTTGTTGTCATGTAAGCTCCACTTTCTTCAGCGGCAACCCTGCCCTTAAAGATATTAGAACAAGTGAAAAGTTTCTCATATCTTGGAGAAGATTATATCAGATCATCACATCGAAGGTCGGCTGCTATGGATCTCCAACATCCTCTGTCTCTTGTCGTGATGGTACACTCTGATTGGCTATTTCCTGTTCATCTCTTGATATTATCTTCCCATTTATAGCGTCGTCTTCCTCTTGCATGTTTCCCTTCAGCTCTTCCTTCTATTCTGGTTTTCAGCAAGGTGTTATGTCTTTTTTATATGGCCACAATTTTTTAACTGTCTAACGTTGATCTCCTTCATTAATTTTCTTTTTATTCCTAGCATTTCTAGGACTTTTTTGCATGTTTTCTTCTTTCTCCATGACATGCATGTCATTCTTCTTTCTATATACCCACATCTCAAGGATCTCAAGTCTTGGAGGAGATACAAACAGCAAACTAATGAAACAGGGAGAATCATTGTTACATGTATTCTTAATCACTGTATGGAGCAGAGACAGATGTGGATGGCGAACTGACAGTTGGAAGAAAGAACTGAGGCCCTAGGAATGTGGGTATTTAGGGGAATGGATCAAATAACATGGAAACACCAGCAAACAGTTCAAGAGGGCCTGAAAAACTAGAAATGAGAAGAGAAATAATTTCTTGTTCATAAACTCTCAGACGTCAACTTGAATATGTTCAAAGAAAGCAGTGGTCAACTTGAGGTTATTTCTATCTCAACAGAGCTTATCCAGGAATGGCACTGGTGATGGCCACACATGCCCTCTCCATTCCTCATACGCTGGGCATCCCCAAAGCAGATGCCCAGCAGTCACCCTATCGGTGCCACAGTCACACTCATCGGCAGCTCCTATCCCCAGCATGTTGAACAGGTGGTATCCGAATCTGTCGTAGCCCGCGCAGAGTCCGAAGACCACCACCCGTTCTCCTCTGCCGAGCTGACAATATCCATCTTTTTTGTGTGTGGCCTAGATGTTCTGCTTCCCATTTGTTCCTGTATCTGCTTCCGACAAAACTCCCTGCCTCTTCAAAAGCCACTCACTCCTGTATAATGCCAAGGCAGGCCTCCGAAAGAGTGCACAAGAAAATGATGATGACAGTGAATAATAGATGTAGCGACTAGTAAAATCTTTATTAACCCCACAATGAGTAATAGAAGTGACTAGGAAAATCTTTATTAACCCCACAATGAATAATAGATGTTACTAGGAAAATCTTTATTAACCCCACAATGAATAATAGAAGTGACTAGGAAAATCTGTATTAACCCCACAATGAATAATAGATGTGACAACTAGTAAAATCTTTATTAACCCCACAAAGAATAATAGATGTTACTAGGAAAATCTTTATTAACCCCACAATGAATAATAGAAGTATAGATGTGACAACTAGTAAAATCTTTATTAACCCCACAATGAATAATAGATGTGACAACTAGTAAAATCTTTATTAACTCCACAATGAATAATAGATGTGACAACTAGTAAAATCTTTATTAACACCACAATGAATAATAAATGTGACAACTAGTAAAATCTTTATTAACTCCACAATGAATAATAGATGTGACAACTAGGAAAATCTTTATTAACCCCACAAAGAATAATAGAAGTGACTAGGAAAATCTTTATTAACCCCACAATGAATAATAGAAGTGACTAGGAAAATCTGTATTAACCCCACAATGAATAATAGATGTGACAACTAGTAAAATCTTTATTAACTCCACAATGAATAATAGATGTGACAACTAGTAAAATCTTTATTAACACCATAATGAATAATAGATGTGACAACTAGTAAAATTTTTATTAACACCACAATGAATAATAGATGTGACAACTAGTAAAATCTTTATTAACTCCACAATGAATAATAGATGTGACAACTAGTAAAATCTTTATTAACCCCACAATGAATAATAGATGTGACAACTAGTAAAATCTTTATTAACCCCACAATGAATAGTAGATGTGACAACTAGTAAAATCTTTATTAACCCCACAATGAATAATAGATGTGACAACTAGTAAAATCTTTATTAACCCCACAATGAATAGTAGATGTGACAACTAGTAAAATCTTTATTAACCCCACAGTTAATAATAGATGTGACTAGTAAAATCTTTATTAACCCCACAATTAATAATAAAACTAGTAAAATCTTTATTTAACGTTGTTGATATTTTTACCTACAGGATGAGAAAGGTCAATTTTTTTACATCTGCAGCGTTCGGCTTCCAAATGCAGAGGATTATCAAGGTATTCAAGCTATAAAACAATTACAGAAATGTTCTTTGTGTCTTTTAGAACGTGCCTCAAGCAGAGTAAACTTTCTTCCTTCCCTCTTTATGCTTCTTATGGAGCATGGGCCTGCACCAAAGCACTGATGTGCTCTTTTAGTTGTGATTTCTAAAGCATTTTGTATTTTACATGGTGGCTTTTCAGCCCAAGCACAACCTTACCTTAATGGTCTCTTACACCATGTCTGGTGGGTACAGTGGTCTTTAATTCTTTCTTTGTCTGACCACAGACCTCCAGGAGCCACATCAGGCAGCCTAACTTTTACAGAAGTGTTCTTAATGCCTTTTAGAAGTTGGTTCTAGCAGCCAACTGTATTTCTTTGTTTATTTGATCTTGTATCAAGCAGCCAACTGTATTTCTTTATTTGATTGAACTTCTGTGTCAAGCAGCCAACTGTATTTCTTTATTTGATTGAACTTGTGTGTCAAGCAGCCAACTGTATTTCTTTATTTGATTGAACTTGTGTGTCAAGCAGCCAACTGTATTTCTTTATTTGATTGAACTTGTGTGTTCTTGTGTCTAGTAGAACTTGTGTGTTCATGTGTCTAGTAGAACTTTTGTGTTCTTGTGTCTAGTAGTACGTGTCTCAGGCAGCCCTTACTGTTACAGTAATGTTCTTATGTCTGTTAGAACAAGCAGTCCACGCTGTTACAAAAAATGATCATTTGTCTGGTAGAACTTGTCTCAAACAATCCTTGCAGCGGTAGCGAGAGAGCTGAGCTGATAGACAAGCCTCGAGAGCACCCATAGTGGCGACATTTGATATGGATAAGGGATAGATACGAAGGACGATTAACTATCGCCTGTTAGTGAATGACACTGAAACTGACATTGATGAATCAACGCAGCACAGACCACTGGAATTTGGCATCAGATTAGCAAAACAAATATTAATGGAGTGAGAGGTGAGGAAGAGATAGTGGTGGTGGATAGGACACACACTGAGGAAGCCAGCTATCAGCATCACTTGGCAGTCCTTGCTATGAAATCACTAGGATAAATTAGTATGGCAGGATACCTAAAAAACACGTGAAGAGGAGCACCAGAGACAGATGTGAGAAGGGTAAAGAAGAGGTCAAAAGAGTGTGAATAGATTGTGCAAGACAGGAGAGAGTGAATGTTTTATAATGTTCAGTACATCAGATGTGGCAGTAAATGTTTTTAATGTCTCTGATCTTGAACAGCTGTTGGCTAACAATCCCTTCTTTCTAATTTTTTAAACCATTTCTTGGCAGGCCAGGATGAAATGAGGGTGTCAGTTGCCTTGGGTTTCACCTGTCACCTGACCCAGATGATTTCCCACTTCATGGATTTACCACTTCGTTATCCGGTTGTGCATCGAGGATCACGGTCCACTATCATTGACCACATCCATAGCAAGTTAACTGAGAAGGACAGAGAGTGAGTGTACATGTCAAACAGTTATTATAAGAATTGGAAAAGTCCATAATGTGCTGCATTGACATGAATGGTTTTGTTACTGGAACTCTCAGTAGCTCCAGGTTACATAGGAATCTGGTCTAGCTTCTTCTTTTCCTTTCTTCACTCCTGATGGAGCATGTGAGACGGTGCCTAATATGGTATAAGATGTGGTGCTTTATTTATCGAAAGGCTCTTATAGATATGAAAGTATACAGTCAAATTTATTGTTACTTCCCTTGAGTTAGTCAAAGGGATATAACCGTGACACTTTCTTTTGGGATACTTCTGTGGATGACTGGTTATACACCAGAGTTGTTACTTCCAGAAGTAAGGACAAACCCAGGTAGTAAGGAGTACTATGATTGAAGGTTCAATTATCAACAGCAATTCCCAACAAGGAAAATTCTCAAAGCAGAATATTGGAGGAGTCCAAGTACGAGGGGCGTTCAGAAAGAAATGCACCACATCGTTTTTCTCATCATCATCATGTGACATATTCTTTCCAGAACGTTGTCTCCATTACAGCTGCTCTGAACGCATCACGATTCTGGGCAAGTCGACCTGCATCAGCCAAAGACAAGTTCAGACTCTCTGTGATGTCCTGGGTCCACCGTCGTCTAGGTCGACCCCTTCCCCTTTTTCCAGGGACCATGCCTTCCATCACTGTTTTTTCCAGACTGTTATGTCTTTTTATATGACCGAAAAATTTCAGCTTCCTTATTGCGATGGTATTTAGGAGCCAATGGTCCTGTACGTTTAGTGAGTGCAGTACTTCTCTGTTGGTCTTTTTTTCTGTCCAGGGTATTCTCAACATCCTTCTGTAGCATTTCATTTCGAATGATGTAATCTTTTTTGCAACTGTTTTATTGAGTGTCCAAGTCTCGCAGCCGTATGTTGCTACTGGGAATATACATGCTCTGATCAGTTGTAACTTTGTTTCTTTGCTTGTGCCTTGCCATAGGTTTTTCATCTGTATTAGCTTATGTGAAGCAATTGCAAGTCTTCTTTTAATTTCTACTGCACAGTCGCCAGAGCTGTTAATGATTGATCCTAAGTATTCGAATTCATTGACACTTTCCAGTTCTTCGTTATCAATTTCAATTTCTGGTTTGGTCTTTACTTTGTCTGTTGTCAATACTTTGGTCTTCTTGGTGTTTAGGTATAGATTCTGGGCCTCGCTGTGTTTTTTGGTGGACAGAAGTAATTGTTCAAGTCCTTTTGGGTTGGTCGATAGGAGGACTGTGTCGTCAGCATATCTGATTTCTGGGATCTGGTACCCGCCGATGTTAAATGAGTCAAACTCTGTGTGTTCTTGGTCATCTCTTACGTTTCTCATGATATTCTCGGCATAAATGTTAAACAGGTAAGGGGAAAGGGTACAGCCTTGTCTTACTCCTTGTTTTTCTCAGGAGCTGTTTATTCAAACAGCATGAAATTTATACACAATATACATGGATATGTCATGTAAACATCGGTATTATTTAACACAATCCCCATCAACGTGTACGGCTTTATGCCAGCGTGAAACAAGTGCATGTATTCCTAGCCCGTACCAGATTTTGTCTTGATCATGTAGCCATTTCTTCGCTGCATGAATCACTCCTTCATCATCTTCAAACCTTGTCCCACGGAGTGCATCTTTAAGTGGACCAAATAGATGAAAATCAGAGGGTGCCAAATCTGGACTATAGGGTGGATGGGGTAATACAGTCCAACCCAATTTGGTGATTGCTTCCCGTGTTGCCAGACTTGTGTGAGGGTGCGCATTGTCGTGAAGGAGAAGCAGGTCTGCTGGATTCTTGTGCGGCCGAACTCTGCGAAAACGTTGATTGAGTTTTTTCAATGTCTTAATGTAAACTTGCGAATTGATTGTATCTCCTCTTGGCATAACGTCCACAAGAATCACACCTTCAATGTCCCAAAAGACAGTGATCATGACCTTTCCAGCTGAAGGAATTGTCTTGAATTTCTTTCTTTTTGGTGATTGCGGATGATGCCACTCCATTGACTGTCTTTTTGTCTTAGGTTCAAAATGATGTGCCCAGGTTTCATCACCTGTAACGATCTTAGCCAAAAAGTTCTTCCATCAGCATTGAAACGCTCCAACAATTCAGAAGAAATTGCTTTCCTTTGCAATCATTGTGGTCATTTGTGAGACTTTGAGGAACCCATCTTGCGCAAACCTTAGAAAATCCGAGAGTTTTTATAACTGCATTTGCACTACCAATGCTGACTGACAGCTGTAAGGCCAATTGTTGAGTAGTGATTCGCCTATCAGTAAGAATAATGCCCTCAGCGCATTTCAACATTTCTGCGTTGGTGGCTGTGGCAGGACGTGCACAGCGCGGCCGATCAAGCAGCTCCGTATCTCCAATTCCTGATTCTTTGATTCTCTGAACCCAGCGACTGACTGTACTCCTGTCGACTGCAAAACTTCCAAACACATCACAGACGCTTGCGAATATTCACAACAGTTTCCTTCTCTGCAACGAGAAATTCTATCACAATTCGCTTTTTTATAACGCAAGTTGCTAACACGCTCCATTTCAACGGTTTAGGGCAGCCGTATTATTTGGCCAGTTGCTGTGCAATTTGGTGCACACAATAGGCACATGCCATATTTGAAGTGTGCAAAATTTCATGCTTCTATCTTCATTATTAGCTGAGAAAAACGATGTGGTGCATTACTTTCTGAACACCCCACGTATTTATATCAAATATTCTTTATTTGATTTCCATGCTGGTTTCTGATGGGGGCAATACTGCCAGCTTTAGCTTTGATGGCAAAAGGCTTATTACTTATAAAAATCGTGATAAGGCATGTCTGAAATCTGTGGAAACCTGTCGAAACAAAAGATCGATTCGAAACTTTGGAAAAACTAATTCGAGACTCACTTGTGGATAAAATCACAATAAAATACGTGGCAGGGGTCAGCGCTGGATCGCTGGTGGCCCTGGTAGGTAGTAGGTGTCTGGATGGTTATGTACTTGTCACAAACGTAGGAGTCTTCTTCTTCTTCCTCGTTCGTCCTGAAAAGGACGTTGGTTGCGTTGTGTCTGTTTACACCGGAGCTGTGATATATGCGCCTTTCGGCCGACACATCCGACTTCAGCACGGCATTTTTGGGGACCGGGTTTGCCTTCCCTCTTCGATCCCTACTCTCTCAGCCAGACTGCAGTGATGCAGCCTGTTTCCAGGACCACCACGTGGAGGTGGAGTAGGGTCTTGGTCAGCTCTGGTTCGCTGACCCTGACGTAAGCAGTCAAGCTATAGGTCGCTGACTGCATTCTCTATTGCTGCATCTTTGGATCCCAAACGTAGGAGTCAAAGGCTTTTGTTCTCATAATAGGGATGCGCCAGGTTGCTCGGCACCTCAAGTGAGTACGCCTTATGTAGGTTTGACTCTAATCACTGAGATAACTGTCTCAGGCTCTAACTAGTTACTATGATGCATCAGTCTATATACTAGCCCGGTGCAATGGCTTGCCGAATGCAATTATTTCTAATTGGAGTATAGACCGGAAACTCTCTTATGATTGGTCTTGGGGCCTAGCTGACTGTTAAAATAATCTTTAACCTAACTAACTACGAAACCTCTAGTCTAAAATTATTGTTACTAAGTAAGTATGACCAACCATTGTTCTAGGTTCTCTCTATTCTAAATGTCTTCCGGCCTAACTTGTATGGAAGCCACACAAGGTTTGATGACATCATGGGTTCATGTGTGCCATGACTGAAGATGTCATTGGTTTTTGACTAGTGTTTATTTTTACTAACTAGTCATTCTTAAGTACTTTACTATAATTCTAATAGTTGTAGCGACGTAGTAGGCCATACAGTCACATATGGAGCCGCCACTGAAACTGGTTTCCTTTATAGGAAGCCTGTGTCTGCAGTGGTTTGTATAGCAATTTAGTTTACCTGATACAGTTGCCAGTGCCATGCAACCTCACACTAATTGCCTCATATGACATGCCTGTCACCGGACCTATTCAATCTCTACAGTGAAAATATAATGAGATCTGTAGAGGACATGCCAGGAATATCATTTGGCTGACTTAATATAAACAACTTGAGATGCTAATGATACAGTCTTAAAAGCAAAAAGTGAAAAGGAGCTGCAGGAAATGGTCAATACAATAGTGATAGAAAGTGAAAATAAAGGTCTCAGCCTTAACAGCAAAAAGACAGAGGTAATGGTCATCTCACAGAAAAGGGCTTCCCCAGAATGCACTATCAAAGTCAATGGAACCGTTTTAAAACAAGTCAGTAAATTCAAATATCTGAGCACATTAATAACAACGGATGGAAAATGCATCTCAGAAGTGTAGAGCAGAATAGCTCAGGCAAAAGCAACATTCTATAAAATGAAAAGTATTTTACGCAACAATTCATTATGGGGTGGTAATATGCATCATGGGGTGGAAGGGGTTGGGTACGGGGGCTGTGTTTGGATTTCATGAAAAAAAGTTACACACATGGAAATCTGCAGATTACAAAAGAAGCAACCTTATATTATAGAAGGAACAAGTTTAGATTACATTAAACATAGTTTTAATTTATACAAAAGGCAACTTTATACGATGCATGGGTTAACTTTACATCACACAGAGAAAAGTTCACTTTTTTCATGAAGTAATTTGTATTGCCCAAGAAAAGGTTTAGATCACACATGGAATAGTCCAGATTACGTAAGGAAGAATTTAGATTTCATAATGAAAATCTTAATAAATAGACACATTTATATACTAGCCTTTAGCACGCTGCATTCTTTTCCCAAAACTATGCTCCTGCAGCTGCATTCGTTTTCACAACTCCCCGTTTTTATAGTGTGTGACTTGTAATGTCTTCTTCTTCTTCTTCCTCGTTCGCCTTCAGACTTCCACATTTATGACTCTAATAAAGGCAGTAGTCAACCCAAGGCTCCCAACATCTCCAAACAGTTTTTCGTTGACAGAAGTGGGTTGTTGCCATATGCTACTCCGTTCATTACTGTAGGTTGGGCAGTACTGCAGCAGGTGTTCGACTGTCATTGGGCTGGTACCGCAGGTGCAGAGATCTGTTGCACCAATTTTGTATTTGTGGTACAGATGGTATCTCAATCTGTTGTGACCAGTGCGTAGCCGAAAAATGATGACCTGTTCTTTTCTGGATAGTTGATGATATGCATCATTTTTCATATGTCCCGGGTGCTCTCTTTCCCATTTGGACTTGAATGTAGCTTTTATAGTAGTCTTTGCCGTTGCGTAAGTTGTCTCTATATCATTTTGTTGTAAGGCACCTCCTTCCTTAGCAAGTCTATCTGCCTCCTCATTTCCTGGTATGTTGCAATGGGCTGGTATCCACTGGATAGTGCACTTCTTGAAGCATTCGGCTAGTCTTTCAAGGGAGATTATCAGATCTTTCAATCCTTTAGTTTGGTGGCTCTTCAGCGCTGATATTATTGAGAGGGCATCTGAAAAGATTACTATCTGTTTTTCTGCCTGTGCTTTGCATTCAATAAGAGTTTCAGCTGCCTGTTTCAGGGCTTCTGCTTCAGCACAGAAGTTATTGCAGTATTTTCCAGTGGCAATTGCCATAGAGTGAATTCTATTCTTTAATTTTATGAGGATGCCGGCACCCCCATTTTCAACTGCATTTGTTGCCGAACCATCAGTATATGCATGTGTCCAAAGCTTTGCTAGAAATGTTTGGTCAATGTACTTGGTTGCTATACACTTTCTTTGTGTTTCTGTCTGTGTTCCCTTACCTTCAATGCCTGGAATATCAGATTTTAACTTAGGAAAGCATCTTATTTTCCACAGTGGGATAGTTGAGCTTGTTGGGATTTTCTTTGCAACTGAGCAAATTGTAATGTCTATAGTTTTTGTGTTTCTTGGTCAATTGCTATAACTTTTGGAATTTATATAAATAAATGAATGATGAATCTGATGATATAAAATTTGTTTGTGTACATGTTAGATGTGATAGGAAAGATGAAAAAAACGAAAATAAAAATATAAAAAATAAATAAAATTTGTTTTTAAATTTAAAAATAAAATTAAAATTAAAAAAAAAAACCAACAAACGAAGAGTCCATATCTCTTGCATCTCAATGAAAGTCATTTGACCAATACAAATCAAATGACGATCTTTTCGTTACACCCATCATCAGTAGCAAAGCAACAAACGCCCTCATCAGCAGTGACATTCGGCCGTAACCCTAAACCTTTCCGATAAACCTAATCCTAACCCCTAAAATTATACTTACTAGTAATGACATTCTACTTTCGTTTCCATCTCTGCCATCACCCATATTCTGAGAACCGACATTAGCGCTAATAAAGACAAAGATCTCCTTGTCATTGCATCGGAGTCAGAATCCATTAAAATTAGAGTGAAAATGGCAGCGTGTTCGATGCCGATTCATTTCGATTAAAAAAATTCACAGAAAATAAACGCGAATACACCCATTACTAAAAAAAAGATCGGAAACGGAAGCTAACTCTCTCTCAGATAAGTTTAAAAATTAACATCCGGGGGTGATATCACGTGTACACACATCCTAATGCTAGAAAACGAAGATATCCGCGGGCGACTTAAGTCGCCTGCAGCTGTGAGCACATGAGTTTCTGTGGGCGACTTAAGTCGCCCGCAGCGTGCTAAAGGCTAGGGAAGCATATGGTGGAACAAGCAAGGACATCAATGGCAGAATGAATAAAGCCAGAATAGCATTTGTCAGTCTAAATAAATCATTTACAACTAAACTAGCAGATATACCCGGCATTGCTCGAGTAAAAAAAGTAACTGAACTTTTAATATATCACCTGGTTGAGGTACTTCTGGACCACCATTATTTTCTGTGCAACCAGGACCAACCCTCCATGTTAATTCTCAGATTAACCCAATGACAACTGTACATCTCACCTCCATCATATCTACTCCAATCATGTTCTCCATGGTACCTCTCACGACCACATCTAATTCAACCTCATGTCCTCCACCGTACCTCTCACCTCCAGCACATCTACTCGAATCATGCCCTCCACCATACCTCTCACCTACAGCACACCCACTCCAATCATGTCCTTCAATGTACCTTTCACTTCCAGCACATCCACTCCAATCATGTCCTCCATGATACCTCTCACTCCTAGCACATCCACTCCAATCATGTCCCCCATTGTCCCTCTTGCCTCCATCACATCTTCTCTAGTCATGTCCTCCATTGTACCTCCCACCTCTGGTACATCTACTCCAATCATGTCCTTCACTATACCTCTCATTCCCAGGACATCTACCCCAGTCTTGTTCTCCCTTATACCTCTCACTCTGAGCACACCTGTTCCAATCATTTCCTCCACTATACCTTTCACCTTCAACACGTCAAATTCAATCATGTCCTCCACCATACCTCTCACATCCAACACATCTACTTCAGTCATGTCCTACACCATACCTTTCACCTCTAGCATATCTACTCCAGTCATTTCCTCCACTGCACCTCTTTCAGTTCGGTTAATTTGAGGGAGACCAAGAGTATGCAATTCCTCACCTTCCATAGAAATAACCTTATCTTCTATGGCAATTAAAGCTGTATTGTAAATTTTATCACTGTAACCAATTTCAATTTCAGGGTATATTAACTGAGCCTGATGTTTGAAATCTTCTGTAAGATCATCTCTGTATTTGATCCTTAGTGCTGGTGGGTCACTAACTCCACAGGTTCAAAGTAGAATGTCATCTGATGTTTCTTGCTGTGTGCGATAATGAAAACTATAAAAGTAGACGAACCAAACCCCTGATTTTGTTGAATCATTTTTTATAAAAGGGGAAATCCATTCATATATTGACCCAAAATTAATGTTAAGGGAAACAATACAATTAAAGTTTAACTTTCATTACCAAATGAGCTGCGCTAGTGTAATGGTTACCACACTGCGCTGGCGATCGGGTGATCCAGGTTCGAGCCCTGGCGAGAACATTTGAAGGAGTGTCGTTGACCAGGACTTGGACTGGAATAATTTGAGCCCTTGTGGCGTAGCATAGGAAGGATAAGAATTATTTTAGAAGAAATAATAGATGTGAAAGTGAAGTTTTCCTGGATCACCCTGAGGAAGATTTGGCTCAAGAAATCCTGTTGGGTTTCTCCACCGCTGAAGGGAGACAAAGAGTGTAAATTCTCCTGACTAGACAGGTCTGGAAAAGTTTGTAAGGAGATATTTGGTCTCTCGCTACCGTAGTCCCCTTCTCAGTTATCTATTATGATTATCCTTAATTATACTGGGATTATATTATATTTTACAAGGCCCCCCCATAAAGGAAGATAAACATCAGACAATATGTAACATCTAATAGAAGGAACAAGGCATGGGGTACATTATATACACCCAATTGGTTTATTAAAATTAAAATGAATGGATGGTGAATGATAGTATTGTCGATGGAATTAGTGTGTCTGCTGTATGTAATATGCGTCTCACAATTCAAGTGTTTTTCATCATGGCTGGCTAAAGATAGGGCATTGACATGGTGAGTTCCCTCTTCATAGGAACTTATCTTTTCAGCCCCTGGCTGATAGTGAAGCGTGGTTAGTTCTCCGGTCTCCTTATGACGTTGCACCGGGAAGGTCTCGAATAGTTCGGATCTGCCTTCACTGTGCTCGACTCCGTATTCTTCTCTGAGATTGGACTGTCGTGCAAGGCTCCACCATAGACTGAAGACAAATATGGCTTCATTAATTGTCTAGCTTTAGAAAGCCGTCTTTCCCTAAGCCGTCCGTCTGCCAGTCATCTCAGATTTTAGTCTCTAACATCATATGTCTAGAGCTTAATCTTGAAATCAAGTTTCCCCCCTTTCTGCCTTTTATTATTACATTTCTCTGCCCAAGTGGCAGTATTATAATTCTTTAGTACTGATTTATTGTCAACGTAACACGATGAATTATTATAAATGTCAGTTAAACCCACCAAATTATCCTAGAAATGTCAGGCGACAGTATTCTAGTTCTGTGCCTCTATAGCCTAATCGTCATGTCAGTTACGATGAATTAACAAATAATTGTCGGACACCAGTATTTTAGTGGGGTGGTTGGGGAGGTCATCTGATGAACATTCTACGTCGGGCATGACACTTCAGGATCTTTGGTCGGTATCGTGGGATGGGATTTATAATGGATATGTGGGTTGGGGGGGTGGAGTTGTACATCAGTTTAAGTGTATAATTTGTTGTGGGTGTTGGAGGGTTGTTGGTGTGGTGGTAGTGTGGGTGTATGTTGGGGTTGTATATATATGTATGTATGTATGTATGTATGTATGTATGTATGTATGTATGTATGTATGTAGTATATGTGTATGTATGTATGTATGTATGTATGTATGTATGTATGTATGTATGTATGTATGTATGTATGTATGTATGTATGTATGTATGTATGTATGTATGTATGTATGTATGTATGTATGTATGTATGTATGTATGTATGTATGTATGTATGTATGTATGTCTGTATGTATGTATGTATGTATGTATGTATGTATGTATGTATGTATGTATGTATGTATGTATGTATGTATGTATGTATGTATGTATGTATGTATGTATGTATGTATGTATGTATGTATGTATGTATGTATGTATGTATGTATGTATGTATGTATGTATGT